>CABFOP010102207.1:0-12311 GCA_900683385.1 Anoplogaster cornuta | reverse complement strand
TCGGGAGATATCTAGCAGGCTGGATATCTGGTCCTGGTCGGCCGACGAGCTACAGCCAACAGCCAATGTGAGCGCAAGACACGGGGAATCCTGGCGGGGCGTTACAGGCTGGCAGCTACTATTGCAAAAATATTTATTTACCTCCAACTCCAACTAATTTTCCGTAGACCAGGAAGTGACCAGACAGCCGCGTCGGGGTTCCTCCTAGTGAAATATCTTGTAATCGGTGATCCCGGTCGCGGCTCAGTCATGATCAGTCATGTAGTTTGAAACCCACAACGACTTCAAGACTCCCGATTACAAGATAGAGAGTTGTTATGTGTGAACTATACAGCGATCCGATGACGTCGTCCGTCGCCCAGTGGGCACGAGATATTACTTGTCTAGTTTCTGAACTGCAATTTCCCCTTGCAATTATCTTAGCTGTGCAGAACCAGAGTTGTGAGTGATTTAGATATGAGTCATTTTGTATTCAGAACAGTTTTTGACATTTTTATCTGCATAGCAAAGGACATTTGGGGTAGATTTGTCTGACTGTGTGCTGTCTGAATAACAAATGTCCAGTTACTGTTCTGTTCTCCTGGACAAGTCATTTTGTATTCAGAGCAGTTTTTGACATTTTTATCTGCATAGCAAAGGACATTTGGGGTAGATTTGTCTGACTGTGTGCTGTCTGAATAACAAATGTCCAGTTACTGTTCCGTTCTCCTGGACAAGTCAATCTCAGCACACCACAAAAGTGTGTGCATCAGGTTTAAATGACAAAATTAGAGACCAGCATATTTACCTGGAAAATGGCTATGTTTTCTGTTAAAAATCCTTTTTACACAAATCCGAAAATATGGGATACTATGAAGACAATATGTACCATAAAATGTCAGCTTACAATTTTAATGCTGTATTGTCTTCTATTCTACAGACCGCCTGTTTTATATTTACACTTCTGGCACCACAGGACTGCCCAAGGCTGCCATCGTGGTACACAGTCGGTACGTTTTCTTGAACTCCCACTTATAAAAAAGGGATTGCTCTATAGCAGGGGTCACCAATCTGATCCAGAAAGGGCCACAGTGGGTGCAGGCTTTTGTTCCAACCAGGCAGTAGCTCACCAGGGGTCCGTTCGGGATTAGTGAAAACTCTGGGTTTGTTAACCCTGAGATGAGGGAAACTCTGAGTTTGTTAACCCTGAGATGAGGGAAACTCTGAGTTTGTTGACCCTGAGATGAGGGAAACTCTGAGTTTGTTAACCCTGAGATGAGGGAAACTCTGAGTTTGTTAACCCTGAGATGAGGGAAACTCTGAGTTTGGTTGGTTAGTAGAATCAGGTGAGCTACTGCCTGGTTGGAACAAAGGCCCTTTCTGGATCAGATTGGTGATCCCTGCTCTATAGAGTTGTTACAGCTGCTGTACAGTTAATTGTAGATGTCTGAAATGTTTTTTTAACCCACTTGTGTCTCCTCAACAGTTACTACCGAATTGCTGCTTTTGGGTATTTTGCCTTCCGCATGCGCCCTGATGACATCATCTATGACTGCCTGCCCCTCTATCACTCAGCTGGTATATAAAGCTAGCCTTGAGCTCTTGATGAACGCTAACATTTGCTAGGACTGTATATCCTAAGTTTGAACTCTCCTCCTCATCAGGTAATATAATGGGCGTAGGTCAATGTCTGATCCATGGCCTCACTGTGGTAGTGAAGAAGAAATTCTCTGCCAGCCGCTTCTGGGAAGACTGCATCAAGTACAACTGCACTGTAAGGGTTTAAATGTCTGCCGAATATCGCGGCATTGTTTGTCAAATAATTTAGTATCAAACATAATAACAAGACTGTTTTTCTCCCTGTAGGTAGTGCAGTACATCGGGGAAATCTGTCGCTACCTCCTGTCCCAGCCGGTGCAGCCGTCAGAGAAGGGCCACCGGGTTCGGCTGGCTGTGGGTAACGGGTTGCGCCCCAGTGTGTGGGAGGCCTTCACCGAGCGCTTCGGGGTGAAGCAGATCGGCGAGTTCTATGGAGCCACTGAGTGCAACTGTAGCATCGCCAACATGGACGGCAAGGTCAGCAATCACGTCGGACAATGTTATTTGTGTCTTCGCCGATAGAAAAGTGAAGTGGGTCAGAGCGTAGCGTATTCTGTCTCGCCAGGTGGGAGCCTGTGGATTCAACAGTCGCATCCTCCCCAACGTGTACCCTATCCGTCTGGTGAAGGTCGACGAGGAAACCATGGAGCCGGTCCGGGACAGCCGGGGCCTCTGTGTGTCTTGTCGCCCAGGTACAGTAACTACTACACACGGACTGTGCCTGATGTAGTCTGTAATCGTTAACCTTGTCCGCGTCACTCTTTTAGTCCAGTGAAACTATTCCAACGGCCTCCTCCGTTTCTTGCAGGGGAGCCCGGGCTTCTGGTGGGTCGTATCAACCAACAGGACCCATTGCGGCGCTTCGATGGCTACGCAAGCCAGGATGCTACGCGGAAGAAGATAGCCCACAACGTCTTCAAGAAAAATGACTCTGCGTATTTATCAGGTTACCAATCATTTTTGTCTAAATTCATTTTAATTTTTAATCATAACTCACAACACAAGTCGTAATTCTACTACTACTATACTACTAAAAACTATGCTAACACTTTTATTACACTTATATATATATATTAAATATATTTAAAGCTAATGTTTTTTAAAGGGGTATTTCACCCACAAAATGACAATTTTTCTATCAAGTACTCACCTCTTGATGCCTTGAATCCAGAGAATTATGCCTTGAATCCCCCTATTAACTTCCATTCAACAAGTATTTCCTCGGTTTTTGGGTTTGTCATTCACCGTGAAAGCATGCAAGAAAAACGAAAATTCTCTGGATTCAAGGCATCAAGAGGCGAGTACTTGATAGAAAAATTGTCATTTTGTGGGTGAAATACCCCTTTAACTCAGACTGAATCTCATCACTACAGATGGGCATCTTTTTCCCTCCACTTCCTCTCTGTCCTAAACCCTCAGCTGGTCTCTCCGCCATTCAGAGAGGGAAAGCGTTTTTATGTTGATTGGACTGCTAAAAACTTAATTTGTAGCTTTGACCCACGGTTGAAAATCTCTCTCCTTTCCGTGTGGCTTCCTCAGGTGATGTGCTGGTGATGGATGATCTGGGCTACATGTACTTCCGGGACCGCAGTGGTGACACGTTTCGCTGGCGAGGAGAGAACGTTTCCACCACCGAGGTGGAGGGCACACTCAGCAATATTCTGGATCAGATAGATGTTGCTGTCTACGGGGTGGCAGTGCCAGGTGACACATCACTTTGTATACTTAATATTTTATGCACTGTCCAGTTTAAGGACCACAATGGGACCACATGTTGCAGCATATTGTTTTGGACTGTACCCACTTGTTTTTGTCCTACTTGCCAAGCATAAATCTCCATGTCTCATACCCAGGTGTCGAAGGGAAGGCAGGCATGGCTGCCATAGCAGACACTATGGGGACTTTTGACTGTGAGGCTTTCTTGCGGGAGGTTCAACGAGCCCTACCGCCTTATGCCCGCCCTGTGTTTCTACGAATCTCCCCACATGTAGACACCACGGGTAAACTGGCACAGTCATAATATCCCGCCTGAGTTCATAAATAAAAGCAACGGTAATCAATGATTTCATGCATATACATATACATCATAATGTATTCTGTTTCTCTCCATTTCCCTGCAGGTACCTTTAAAATCCAGAAAACCAGGCTGCAGAGGGAGGGATACGACCCACGTCTCACGACTGACCAGATCTACTTTTTAAACTCTCGAGCAGGGCATTACGAGGCTGTGGATGAGGAGCTATACGGCGCTATCGTGGAGGGAAGAATGTCTCTATGAGATGGAAGTCAGAGTGCCTCAGTTAAGCAGCTGCTGTAGAAAGAGGAGTATGTTTGTATGCTGGTGTCAACATCAGTCTGTCTTTCTGACACCGCCTCCCTGTTTGTAACCATTCAGGGACCATATATGGAAGGGCTACTTAAATAGGCAGCCATAGCACTGTTGCAGCTAAGGTTTTAACACTGTATGAATAACACGACAGGACGTAGCGTGAGGGTATTTATTCCCTTATTCATAATCGTTTCCTTGTAGTTTAGCCAAATGAACACCTCAAAAGCCTTTGAGCTTCAATGCACATAAAGTGAGCATCCTGCAGATCCCACTTGAAATAGGCTATGTTCGTTTGTCTGTTGGATACAGGAGCACGGAGGTGTATCGAGCAAAGCTTTGTTTAACGAGGCATGCTCCCTTTATGAAATATGATGCAAGAACAGTTATGTCTGTGTAGGTTCAAGCAATACCTGAGTGTGAATTTATGGCGTTACTGCCGTGTGTTGGGATGAGGCTGTGAAGAGTGGAATGCAACATGCAGTACAGATCACACACTAACCATAGAGTTTTGTTTTTTAATGCAATGTTACATATTGATGGAAGAACTAAACCCACTTACTTATCGTGTTTGAAGTAATGAACAGTATGCACTTGGCACGAGTTGCGGGTTTGCAAATACAAAGTTGTTAACTATATGTGCCTTATATGAATCTTTACATCTGTGTTCTGAAATATTTGTGTTTAACGCTTTTCCTGAAAAGGAGCTCAGAAGAGTGTGTAAGTCACACACATTACAGCGCTCAGTCACGCACCGATTGTTCTGCTGTGTAACAAATGTCTTCAGTATTATCATAGGTATAAATCATTGTGAACTTAAGCATCATTTCAGATCTCCCGGCATACATTTGTTTGGTTGTAACAACATCAAATTAAATATTTTAAAACATAGAGGTTCTTGAATTCATTTTCACTGTGTTGGCTATCTAGTACTGTGGCTCGCCCTTTGTATCGACACAAATATCTGTCACTTAAGACAGAAATGACTTCACAAGCGTATTACAGCTTCCGTCTGTATTGTAGTTAGACAGAGCATGTGAATTAATGGTCCACAGATAAAGATATCCTCGTGGGTAGGACTTTCAGTGGATGCTCTTTGCAGGCAGAGCAGAAGTATGGAAAGGCTCTGGGTGTGATGACATCCGTGAAGGTGTAGAGGGGCGTCCTCTCTCCGGGGTCGTAGAAGGTTACTTTACCTCTGTCCATGTCCAACACCACCCTCACCACTTGTGGCTTCTTGGTCATGTTCAGGGGTCCCCACGGCGCAGTGCAGGCCTTGTGCTCTCCGTTGCGAAACCTTATAGTCCAGAACCCCTCTGCCGGAGTCAGAACATGCTTGCCCTTCCTGTTGATGGACTCGCTGGCTACGCCCAGCACCCAGTAGGTGTTCTCCTTCACCTCCACGTCCCAACTGTGGCGCCCGGAGCTGTAGCCCTCGGAGGCCAGCATCTCGGCGCTGATGTCGAAGCGTTCCGGGTTGTCCGGCAGCTTGAAGATTTGGGTACAGCACTGAAGAACGGTCAGGTCTTCGGACAGCAGGAAGCAGCTTGCTGCCGTGTTGGGATCCAGAATCACAGGAGCTTGGGAGGCGAGAGAGGCAGGTTTAGGAAGTGGAAGGGTAAGAGTGGAGATGAACGACGTTAGTGGCAAAGCAACTCACTATATTTAACTATACTCTTCATCTTCTCCCACACTTCATATTTCAGAGAGCCCAAATGCTTTGGCACATCGATCAGAGTGCCAGAAATCATGTGTGGGTCCAAGGGGCGTCGCCAGGTTCTGAAATCATACTGGTGAATTACTTATCTGAATTATGTGAACTGTTTCATTCAAGTTATAATCCTAAAAACAGGCTTACTGTACTCGGGCCTTCGATGTGGAAAATGCACATACCTCTTTATTGTGTCCTTGTAGTTCTGAAAACCGAATCGAAGAGAACAACTTTCACCATGTGATATGTGTACGTATGTATAATTGTCAGTTTAAGATTTGTGCTCAACACATCGATCTCATTTACCTTTAAAAACGGGATGTCCCGAGAGCTCATCTCCTGCTCCGCTGATCTGATGGCGTTGGCGAGCGACGCCAGTTCACTGCTCAGCTCCTCGATCTGCTGGTTCATCATCTCGTTCTTCTGATCCGCCTCAGCCTTTAAAGCGGCGAGTCTGGCGGCCTCTTCTTCTTTCAGGAACTGGCGAAGGGCTTCAAACCCTTCCTTGATCTGCCTCTCCGTATGCTCAGCTTGGTTCTGGGAAGAGACACGGTCGAAGGGTAACGACACCCCTCTCTTTCCAGCATGTTTAACATTTGGCACTGGTGGGGTTAACGGTACCTTTGCATGCTCTGATGTCTGCTCACAGACCAGTATAGCCTTCTTGTACAGCTCCAACTTCTCTTTCAAAGGCAGCAGTGCACCCTTGAGCTCCTCCTAGAAGGTCAGGGACAAGGCATCAACACTTAAACACGGGGTCACGCACACTTTTCCACAGCAGCATCCCCCCCCCTGCAAATGCAAAGCTGCACAATACAGCAATAAAGAGACAAATCAATAGAACTGGACCCAATGTCATTTAGCAGAGTTGGGTCATGTGGCTGAGAATCCAGAGAAGGAGACGACGTGGCCACGTTCGCCTTGATGCGCTTCACGGTTTCCCCCCCATTTTTAATAAGAGGTGGAGGAAGGCAGATGGGGAAGAGTAGAATATATCACTCAAATGAGTCACTCGTTTGAAAAACCCTATGGGAGTCTGGTTTCAACCCTCCCGTGGGCCCAAGCAGCACCCTGCCAAAAATATTAATCTATTATTAGAATGTTATTGAACTCTGCCAAACTCCTTCACACCACAGAGAACAACTGAGCTGTTAATAAAAAGCAATGCAAACAGTGCATTTCTTTAAAGCTGTAAATGTAACAAAATACTGTCCGGGTACATGAATATACTCCTTTGTCTATTGGTCTTTTCTATTGTCCTTGTACTGAGTAAAGTTGTTGTGTGAGCTATTTGATGGGGGTTACCTACATACAGTAATATATATCTATAGAGATATTAGAGATATAGATATATATTTGCAAAAAGTAAGTAAGGTAGTAAGTAAGGTAGGGTAAGGTAAGGTAAGTAAGGTAACTGATCGACAATTTCAGTGAATTAAAAAAACATTTCCCCTCTATTTTAATTCCAACGGTTCATTAGTACTATTTTATACCCCATGTATCCATAGTAATGTCACTCTTTTCATTTTAAAAAGTCAGACATCTAACACAAAATACAAACTTTAAAAATGCCTCAGATAATATATTTTTGTTTTCAATCAATATTTTTCCAGTTTGCAAGTATCAGTGAGAAAGAGAGGACTAAGCTTGAATTCCAGTAAGCGAGGATTTCCAGGGCAGACAATGAAAATGAAAGTGACATTCAAAAAATGAAAGTGACTTCAAACCATGTGACTTTTACTTAACTTACCTTACAGTCATGAGCTCCTTCCGCTATGGGGTAGAGCCTGTGTCCACTGTGTGCGGCTGCCTTCTCACACAGGGCGCAGATGGGCTCCAGGTCCTCCAGGCAGAAGAGTGTGAGTTGCTCTCCGTGCGCGCTACAAGCCTCGGGGTCATTCCTGCTCCGGTCCTCCTTGATGGACTCGCAGGCCCTCTCCAGCACTCTGCTCACCACCAGGCGCTCCATGAGGAAGCAGCACCCGCACAGAGGGCAACAGTGGGACTCCCCGCTGCCTTGTGCCTCCCAGCTGTCTTGAAGGCAGCTCTTACAGAACCGGTGTTTACAAGTAAGCACCACCGGCTGGTTGAGAATATTTCCACAAATTGGACAAGACAGGTTGTCGAGATCGTCGGGGCGAGTGCGTCTGCTGGCCATTCTCCTTTAGAGGGCTCTGATGACAAGGCAGGATCAGTTACAACGCCCCTCCCCTGCCTCTAGAAGGCTATTTCATCCATCCAAACCTCAGTGTTGCTTGGAAATAAGTGCTAATAGGTCAGCTTCTGTGTCATGTTGAGCATGCACACTGACCTCAGAATAAAACCTGTAGGCCAACACTCACGGTACTCTATCTGAGTCGACCAGAGCCAGCAGGAGCTTGAATAACAGGGATGGTAGCAGAGGTGACAGAGAAGACTTAAGATGGCCTGTTAGCAGTTGATACCTGTGATCAGCTTTATGTTATCCGAGTAGTGTGTTGAACCAACATGTCACAGTGGAATTAAGGGATTTATTCAAAGTATTTCAGGAGAAGCAATATCCAAAATAAGAGTCAGACTGAGGATATAAATAGAGGGAATGCATTTGGGTGGAGGTTGGGTGGGTAAGTCCCATACAGTCAACCTCCAACATAAAAACACTACACACACAGCTCTCACATGAATGTACGGCCATTTAGGGACAACAAAAAAAACAGTGGTTCTTGATCAACACTGAGATTTTGTACCTGTGTGCTCAGTTTAATGGACATACTGAAAGTTAACTTGTCATCTTTAAAAGCTATTAACAGTTAGCTACACAAAGATCAAGGCTGCACCAAAAATAGGGTAGAGAATAAATAGAGAAAGCGAGGACACTAAATCATACACATACACACACTTCACACTGTATTAGCACTTGCTCTGCCTGCAGTCACTAGACAGACACACACCTCTCAATTTGATTAAACAGTTCTCCATGTTTGTGTAACTTACACATTAAAATATTGTTTATTTCATATTACGCCTGTATGATATTCCAGACTCCATAATGATCATTTTCCACAATGGAGTTTTAAAGGTATTATATGTACGTTTTTGAGAAGCATTTTCGGTTATATTTGTTGAAATTGTCTGTATATCCTGACAGAAATTAATAAATCAAGCGCTCTGAAAAACAATTGAAAAAAATCTGGTGTCTGTAGCAGCTGTAATACTGTAATAAGTCCGTCCAGTCATTTCATGCGGTCCGAATGAAATGATTGGACCGCATGATTGGATGATCCATTGGATGATCCATTTGGCTGGAATGAAATGATTGGATGGCTTACCTACCTGTCGACTTGCATTACCCAACAACCAGGAAACCAGACTCCAGTAGTATAGACTGGACCATGGTGGGATGGGGACTGTTATTGGTAAAACACCGTAACAGAGCTCCAACGGACAAGCAGACTTCTGGACACCACATTTCCCACACCCGTCTTCACACTCGTAGATCACAGATGATACCTTTAACTCATTTTTTTAATCAAATATTTCAATTTACAGTATTTCAATTTTAAAATAACATCTTTCCACATTATTTACTTAGTAATGTGGTCAACTACTGTTTTTTGTACCCAAATGGTTGAAATAGAAACTTCTTCTCATTCTGAAATGAAACAATACAAGTGACAGTTGGTCTACAACCACATCAAATATGTCCTCATCTATATCTAAGCAACAGTTTTTATATACATTTTGTGCAGTTTCCAAACTTAAGATCTGGAAATCAGCAAATTAATTCTCCATACTTTTCCAGACCTGCATACAAAACAACTTGAGCTTACCTTCGATCCTCAAATGCCTCATATTCAGGACTGATCTACGGCACATAGAACAGATGGGCTCCAAATCACCTACACACAAGAGAGTTTCTCTCCATGTTCTTCGCATGTTCTCTGTGGCGGTTGATGATTCTCGTCAAAGCAGAGAGGACACTCTTTTGTGCCGTTCCTATAGGTACAGTATGTTCTGTGGGTGTTCAACCAGTTACAGTGGTGCAGGAGGGGAGGGGGGCATCCACAGCTCAGCCTGGCAACTCTGGTTGCACCATAAATCAACCTGCATGTTAAAGGTATACCGACAGGCTTTAAGCTCAGTTTCAAAGCATGCAAATGAAACATTGGAGAGGGCACCGAAAATTGGATATGGTGGAGTGGAGTACAAAGCAGCTGATATGATCACATTATTCATATTTTGCAGATTGAGTTAAACCCATTTCTCTTACTCGATAGCCTGAACCACAGGTGTGCCCTTTTCAAACCTTTTGCCGTTATAGTTGCCATGTTGGTAGGATTCCTAAAATGTCCTGTCTAGAGAGAAAAATACTGTGTAGTCTATGGATTTCAAATGATAGTGACTTTGAGATTAAAGTACAGTCAGAGTATATTATTGATTTTTAGTATGTATTACAAACCCAAAGGTCATATTCTTAAAAGCTGTGTATTGTTTCTGTTCATTTGCTATGGTAAGGCGACTTCCTTGTCATTGTATAAATCTAAAGACAAAGTTAATAGTGTATTAAAAAAATGTAATTGCCTTAATAGACTACCTTTGGAGTATGGTGTATAATTAGCCTAATCAGAGTGATTAATCAAGAGCAAAACCTCAACTAGACTGTTTTAAGGGGCTGGAGGCTATGTGGTGTGGAATGTAACGAGATAGGAGAGAGGTCATTGGTAGCATCAGTAGTCATAGCAGTAGTAGTAGTAGATTACGTGGTGGTGGTAATAATTCACCAACATTTCTATCAGCACACATTTTGTTCACTATATGAAAATGGCAACAAAGTAGGTTTAAATCACATGGTCCTCTTTATTGATTTTCACACAGGAATGACAAAAGTGCTAGTCTTTCTTCAAAATGCAAGACAAACATACAGTAGAAAACAATAAAGGGGACATTAGATTAGCTTAGTCGAAGAATAACGTATGGAACAAGAAAAACAAAAAACGGCATCGAAGGCTGGAGGTGAATGAGGTGGTGTTTTCAACTGAACGGCTTAACAGTACAGAACAATGAGGTGGTGTTTTCAACTTAACAGTACAGAACAATGGCAAGAGATGGCAATCTCAGCTTGGCTAGCTAAACACTACATGTGAGATTTATTTTCTAGCTGACCTGAGATCAGCACAACCCTGAATATTCATATTGGGGTCTGTGGGAGGGAGGGGGGGCACATTACAAAATAGCTCATATGGAAATTAAATGTCAGAGGAATGTGCTACAGAACAGCGAGCGGCATGTCCATTTGACTTGAAGCATGGTGATGTCATTTAGCTGTAAATATCCCTGGTAGTGACAGGGCATAGTGGTAATCTACAAGGTGGCCATATTGTCACCACCACCAATCACGTTGCATTGACTTTTATGTGCGCCCCCTCCAAATCCTCACAGAAAGTTGTAGCTGTACACATTTGTCTGTCGGTTCCTTTCAAAGGATTAATATTTGTACCTCTCCATTACATAACTCTCTTCTCAACACCAGGCAAGTCATTTACAAACGAGATCACATCGCTTCGTTTCTCGATAACAATATAACCAGTGCTTCTCTGATATCTAGTTTTCACCAGACTCATTTAATACTTTTTGGCTTCAATAGCGTCAATATTTTCCTCTACTAAAACCTCTCTCTGCGTTTCTTTCTTCTATATATATATTTCTGCATTGATCATCACTAATCTTCCTTACTTCATGCTCCTCTGCCCGGCCCCCCCGGGGACCGGAGGCCCGCTGTGGCGCGACGAAATCACATCAGCTTCCTGTCGGAGTGGTCGGTGGCGCGGCCGGAGCGCTGGTGTCGGACTTCCAGGTGCTTGCTCTGGACGCGGTCAAAGTGCTGGAGCAGCTCGTTGTAGTCCATTTGGCCGTGAGAGGCGCGTTTGGAGACGGCCTGCCGACTTTTAGACTCCATGTACTTGGATTCATCTACAGTCCTCATGAGCTCCGGGTTGGGCACGCACCGCAGCCGGTGGGAGAGCAGCTGGAAGGCCTGGCTCTGCGGCAGCAGCATCAGCAGGCCGTACAGCGCCTTGATCAGGTAGGGGTTGTTCTCCACGTCCAGGAGCTGGAGGCGCAGGTAGGTGAAGATGGGGCTCTCGATGAGCTGCACCAGCTTGTCCACCTCCATCAGGAAGTCCACCGTCACCTCCAGGTCGCCGAACCTCTGGATGAGGTCGTAGGCGTGCCGGTAGTTCTGCGTGAGGAAGCAGAGCGACACGGTGGCCACGGGGTTGTGGCACCAGGAGCGATACAGGCAGCAGAACAACGCGCAGCTCTCCTGCGTGCGCAGGTCCTTGAGCTGGTTGCGCAGCTGGAAGAGCTCGGCGGAGGTGAGCAGGATGGTGTTGAGCGTCTGCACCATGGTGGAGGCGAACTTCAGGTCCTCTTCCTTCAGCAGGATGTCGGCCATGGAGTGGAAGATGTTCTCCGCGTGGAGCAGCAAGCACAGCTGCCTGATGATGAACCCGCCCCTGTTCTCCAGAAGCTTCCTCTCGAGGCTGAAGCGTTTCAACAGGTTGATCATGAACTTGTAGAAGTAGGAGTTCATGCTGGGAGTGGAGGGGGATGAATCCGCCACTTTCGAGCCCGCGCCGGGCTGCTGTCCCGGCTTGACCCCGTCGGAAGAGCACACGTCTGAACTCCAGTCACGCCAATATCTCGTATGCCGTCTTC
>CABFOP010102199.1:0-10936 GCA_900683385.1 Anoplogaster cornuta | reverse complement strand
AACAGTAGGAAAATAGGTAGAGGACGATGAGCTTCATTAAACACCACTGAAGAAGTGAACATTGTCAGCCCCTCTAAGGCAATCAATACTGGACACCCTACAGGTGGGGTATGAGCAGTTAGACCACACAACACTAAAGACATATCTTTTGTCATGCTAACGTGTGGTGAGGATAGTATTTTCTCCCCATATGTCCCATATGTGATGCTGTGTGAGAATGGAATAAGTGAAATGATCAACAGTAGCAAGATGCTGCTTCAGGATAGTTACTGCTAATAGGCAACTTCTAAATAATAATTAAATAATTTAATTTAAAGGGGTATTTCACCCACAAAATGACTTTTTCTATCAAGTACTCACCTCTTGATGCCTTGAATCCACAGAGAATTTTCGTTTTTCTCACTTTCACGGTGAATGATGAACCCATGGGTTGCACACCTGGGCGCATTAACCCAGTTCAAACTGGGTTAATGCGCATTGCATGTGCAACCCGTACATGCGTGAGACTGTGAATCCAGAAAGGTTTAAAAGTAAAGTAAAGTTTGAGCGAAAATACACGTGTTTTGGACGTACTATGCATACGACTGGATGTAGGCCACTTGGATTATACCGGAAGAGTTGTGTGAGAGTTTCTAAACAGATTTTTTGATATCGTTTTGCTGCTGTTAAACTTGGACCCCTATTAACTTCCATTCATCAAGTATTTACTCAGTTTTTGGGTTTGTCATTCACCGTGAAAGCATGCAAGAAAAACTAAAATTCTCTGTGGATTCAAGGCATCAAGAGGTGAGTACTTGATAGAAAAATAGTAATTTTGTGGGTGAAATACCCCTTTAACATTGAAACATACAGGAGGAGTGCAGTCCAAAGTCTTGATTCTTGTCAAAATCTACATATTTATCCTTCTTTTGTTCCATTTTCAATGAACTGATGATGAAAGGTGATGGAATGCCATGCAGAGAAGAATGCGACGGCTCCAGTTTCTTATAATCAGCAAGACTATGAAGGGCGAAAACAAACAAACACTTTGCCTGAGGGACCCAGTATGAGGAGGGGCTTCATCACAGCACTCTGTTATTAATCTCTGTTAATTGTAGGGTATGTGGAATTTCTTTGTGGATTCACTGACATGTCATTTTTAATGGCAAATGAGACTTCAGAGCTCTTTTTGGAGTGCCTCTGCATGTTTCTTTTCAGATTTTGAATGAAATTTAATCAGAAATGTCAATATTTTGAACATTTCATTCCCCCGAACAACTCACATCCCCTGTGGGCTTCAGATAAATGAGCCTCTAGAGTATGTGTAAATAATCTTTTGTTTCATATGTAAGTACATTCTTTCCTTCTTTCGTTTGTTTCCTACTGTGCACACAGCGCTGTCATATATCACACCGTTGTGAGCACCTGTTTTGATCTCTGCGAGCAGTACGAGGATGAAGGCATGCCTTGAGTGACCATAACACAGCTTGCATTCCATGTGTTGCGCAGTGATGGTATCCTCTTTTGAAAAGGAATGCATCATGGTGGAATAATTGCCCTTACTCCTCTCTGGCCACTTAGTTAAAAGGGATTCAGATGGTTTGGGATCTCTCTCTACCACCCCTCCTCCCATGGGGCAGGGAGAACATGAGGGGGGATGGGTGTATTTGACTTGGGAGAGCTGAATTTGGATGGGGGTGGGGGCATCTACATAACAGGCCAAGTTTTTTTTCTCTCCATGGCTTATCCATAGTGAGTTATAGTTTGGCTATTTAGTGCACGTTGTTCTAAATCACAGTTACAGAGAAGACATGTGAAACCCTTTTAGATCTAGAGGAATCTTGAATCGGGGTGGCATTCCCCAAAAATTCCCTTAGGTGGGGTTTGGAAAAGGACCTACACAGCAACATGGATATCGGATTAGGGTGGCATTTTATTGGTCACATGATCCTCTTGGATCACGTAACGGCTTGGCTTCTTGTCACCTCTTGTTGGCAGGGCTGGCTGGCTGGTGGGAGGTCCGAGGGTCCACGCTGAAGTGTTGGTGGAGAGACAAGCAGCTATGCCTCGTCTCACACATGCATGTTCACACACATGCACACTATTCTCTCCTTTCAGTGATTCAATAAGTTGAAATACCACCAACGTTCATCATCATACCAGCAGCCTGAAACGTTGGTGGTGTTTCAACTTATTGAATCACTGCAAGGAGAGAGTAATGTGCGAGTTTCATTTACTTTGTCATAGTTTATTTTCCGCTAGTCAGCACATTACCATAGTGTGTGCATTCTTTTTTTTTCTTCACACATGTATGCAGGCACACACATTGACACTTTATTTTGTAAGTTGACACTTATTTTGTATTGATTTATTTTGTACTGTTTTTTTTTGCATTGGTCACTTTATTTTGTTGCTGTTGTTTGTTATGTGAGCTGCTGTAACACATTAATTTCCTACCTACACACACTCATCTCAACTCACTACTCTCAGTCCGGTCTTTCAGTGTGGTCTTAACTCTGGCCTTACCCTTGGGGTTTGAGTTGAACTAGACATGAACAGCAAAGAGATGTGTCACATTTGTTTAGTGAAGGAGAAAGGGCCAGCAAGTAGAACAGGTTTCAAAGTTTTGCAATCCAGTGCTGCAAGTGACCCATGACGGGAAAGGAGCTTTTTGGACTCATTGTTTAGTTATATGTTTTATGGCAGGTATGTCACTGATGAATTCCCCAGGTCATTCTCCGCTGGAGGGGGGTTCAGTTCCACCACAACAGCACTACTGCTGGAATGACAAACACACTACAACCTTCTATCATATAGTCATATCCCCTACCAAGCTGGTGAAGAAGCTCGGGATAATTATTTTCTTATAATGACATAAAATAACATTTGAACATCTTACTTTGTAGATTCAATATTAAACTGCATTCCTAAAGTTTGTAGAGGAGGTGTTTATCTAAGGTTGGTCCAAATCATTCAATATTTTTTAAAGGGCTGCACTGATTTTGGATCTCTTTGACTGTTTTGCGACTGCAGACCATCCTTCTGTTTGAAACATGTCTCCCATCTCCGAGCCTGTAGTATCATGCCCCTGTGATTTTGACAATCCTATTGAGGCGGTCTTATGTTTGCAACCCCACCCCCGCTGAGTGGCTAATTAAAACAATTTCAAGGACAAAGGAGGGGAGCCCATTGTATCACACAACCAGCAGTGCAACGGATATGGTGCCAGAGGGGCACAGTTGTCAAGGATTAGCGCCCCTTCACAGGCGCAGATGGATATATCAGCCTCCCGCCACCACTGATGAGTGTCTGAGTACGACAACTGCCTCAAATCAGCTTTTTGCAGGAATATAGGTGTAGGCAAAACACTGGAATTGGTATAATGAAGCATTGTGAACTAGCTAGAGCATGTTAGCAGGATGATAGCAGAGGCCACGATACAATACACACATTCAAAATAATTGAGCCAGTTTATGGTATACCTGTTGCTCTGAGATTAGATGTTGCATCATCAATGTCTTCAACAGAAGGTATTTTCAGGTATGATGTTCTGTGATGGCTTTAAATCATAATCATGGTGGTATTGGCGAGGATAGTTGTCCACGTGTCGTTTGTTTGCATGCTTTGTGATTGGGAGATGAAATACTTTTGACATGTTAAACAAACCTGGGAAACTCCATCTGAAGCCAAAATAAGGACGGGACTTAGATATGAAATCAGCTCAACCATTCAATCAGTCATGATTAGTTAGACCATGTGACAGAATCTGATGATCAACTAGAGTTATCTATAGGAGAGAAAAGAAACACCTCCCAACACCCATTTAATTTTCACATTCCTGAGTTGTACACAGACCACCCCCTTCCCAAAAGAGAGACATCTTCCGGTGACAAATCTTCCGACCAACTTCCTCTCTTTCCTTTCAACTCAAGTAATGGACCAATGCACTGTGTTCTCTATGTCCTGACTCACATCCCCCACGCCATAATGTTTATGCTGCCCATTCAGAAGCTGCCCTCATCAAATTGCTGCTTGTGTTGCATCATAGCACTAACCTCATCCTTGACTAACAGTCTGAGTATTATTATAAAGGGATGCTGGAAACAATACGTTGGCTATTGGAGAGATCCAGGTGTAATGCAACAATATGAAGTACTAATGTAACTTTTTGTCCAAAAAAGGGCTCATAACCTGAAGTTTTAAATCTTCCTGGATTTAGGTGAGCACTCTGCCTGTGACTAAGTTGAGCTGGCACATTAATCTGGGAGGGAATCCTACAAACTGAGGTGTTGACACTGGACATCTCATCCATGCTTTTAAGGCATTGTTATCTCTGTGGCCAGGGCATACTTATCTAGCAGAAAGGAACTGTATGTGACCAGAAACAATAGGCATGATTGAGTGCATTCCCCAATAGGTGTTGGGTTACGCTTGGCCTGCTCTATTTAATAGATGTCCAAGGGGATCCTTCCACGTGATCTTTATCACTCGGGAGCTTTTGAGAAATGGTGCATCCTTCATAAGCTAATTAATTATCTGACATGAAGTTGTGCTAACAGGAAACACCCCAAAGCGACGTGTTGAGAGTCAACTCCAATTGGCCCGATATTAGAGGGCTTTTATAAAAAAAACATCTAGCAGCACATCTTAGCATTTTAAAAGCATATGTTCATATTTAATAAAAACAACTTTGATTTTCTACAATAAGGCACATTTCCATACAAATGTTTAATTTTTTTTAAAAGTGTTTCTACATTCATACATACACACCCCCCTATACTGGATTTGAAAAAGGCCTGATAATGTTATTACCTTAACAAAGAGAATGGCAGTATGTGTGCATGAGCTTTTGTAATGACCTGAGAATGACTCTGAGGAATTTTCACACCAATAAGCTACAGGACAACTGCACCCAAACCACCGTCGTCAACTGCGACTTGCAAACAGAAACATGCACTTCACAAAAATCTGCTTCTTCTTCTTTTTTTGTGTTGCAAAAGAAACAAAAAACTTTTAAGAGACGACTGATGTGATTAGAAACTACCACCCGCCCATTAAGCTGTGCAGGATTTACAGACCAATCGCCCGACGCTCTGAGTTTACAGACGTCAGTAACAGTATGAAACATAATCAGACCACCAGCGGATTCATAGCTGGGGGTGGACTCACATATGCTAATAAAGCAGATGTCCACAGTCCTCAACACATTCCAGGCAGCCTATAAAAACAAAGCATCTTTCTTCCCAAAGGAGCAGACCGCCGTCTCTCACTGTCTCTAAGGCTCACACAACTCCACATAAACATTTAGTGATATAACCCGATGATCCCAGCAAAGCATTTCACTGGGTGGATGTAGTTAATATAATTCAGAACTAAACTAGGAGTGATCACCCCCCCCACCCAGCCCAGGGAGTTCCCTTCATTTTGGGAGCTCTGTGTGTTTGGTCAAGGTGTGGGTTCTTGTCTGAAACTTTCCATGACACCGGAGGTTTCGGGCCACGTCTCTCTCCGCTGTCCACTGTGCCCAACTCCCACTGAATTCATCAGCCATTGTTTTCTCTACACAGGCATTTATGATGTCACTGCAAACATAAGCTTTGTCCTCAGATGAAGGATCAGCCAGGGTTCGTGCCCTTGTGGGGTCAAACAAACCGCAAATATGGACAGGCCGTGGCTTAAATCATGGGGTTGGGTGGACATCACGGTGACAAAAAAGGAGAACCTGATTCAAGGAATTTGAAAAATGAATGGCCATGGAGGTAATAATAGCACTTAAAAAAACAAAAACACAACCATAATCTTATCTTCTCTCTGCCCCATCACCATTCCAACACCGTGCCATATCAAAATGAAAACAAGAACATTTCCTGAGACCCTCAGTGTAGTGAAACGCCACCTGTGACTGAGGGTATGTCAGGACACCCCGACGAACCAGAAGCACTGCAATTATGAAGACGAAACAAAAAAATCTGGAGCATTTCTGTGAGAAAAAGGATCTCCTCGGCTCTCTGCGGTTTGAGATTCACTAGAAACTAAATATGATGAAGAGGGTCTCAAGAAGTCAGTAGGTGGTCCAGAAGTGTTTCTCCACACCCCGGAAACAAAAGACTCTTCCCACAGACTCACTATAAGGTGCTCCGGAACATATACACAATAAAAGAGGCCGAGGCCGCTGTTGTTTTGAATTTCACGTTCATTCAAAAAGACATTACTCACACTGCTTTTCTAATTGCCTCAAATCCACCCCGGCTTTTCTCTCAGACTGCATAAGAATGCATTCAGCAGCAGCCATGAGCAGCATTAAGTGCATTGAAAGCAGGCAGGGTAAACACAACAGACTCGAGCACATACACACACATTCATGTGCACGTGCACACACACACACACACACACACACACACACACACACGCACACAACAATGGCCTGTATGAGTAAGGATCAGATTTCCATCATGTTTGTTTTCCTAGGATAAGGCATGTGTGAACAAAGAAAATATTTTGCTTGCTCATGGCCATCTGCTGAAACCAGTGGAATTTCTAAAATTGTAAATAGGTTTGTTTGATTATGCAACAAATTTAATTGGGTTAATGCCTTAATACATTGGCTACTGACTGATATATCTCAAAAGAATTACGTGAAAATGTTTAATGTGAAGCCCATCAGGCGCTGACACTTCTTTTCCAATAGTGAGAATTTTGAGTTTTGAACGTAGTATACCTTTATCCCAAATGCAAATGGTCAATGCAATCCTATAGAGCACCATTTATCTGCATTGTTATTATCAGCCTTCCTCTTCCGGTCTTCATGAGGCCAATTGGAAATACTGAGTGCATGAGTACAACCTAATCACTCTTTGTAAATCACAGAGCCGCAATGAAAACAAATGTTGAACCACACAAAACTGACTGTCCTGTTCCTGCAAAACCATGAGAATGCAGACAGAGAAAACACAAAGCAACGTGCTGACATGTGAGAATGATCAGAGGCTGTCACAAAAACCGAGCATAAAAAACAAAACCTGTATCTCTGTGTGGAGCTTGAGAGCAGCACTGATAGCACAGACTCAAGTTATGTCTCACAAACACCGAATAAAAGAAAACAATCAGGCAATTGTTCCTTCTCCCCATACGTGGCACCCCACGGCACGGTCAGGAAAAAAAACATGCAAACATTCATTTGTTTAGAGTTAGTGGCACAGAAACAGGACCATCAAACAACGGCTCAATGTCTTTGTTTCTGAATCACAAAAGCCAATAGTTGGATATTTGCATTCACAAGATCACATTCAGCAGTCACTCCTAAATGGTGAAACCCGCATCGTTATACAGGACATTGTTATGAGAGCAGGAGATACTGTAGCATTCCTTTGTCCATTAAAGGACTTTTATGGGCTTTGGCCAGCTCACACCGGCCTTGCCCATTGGCTCAAAATCATACTTATTTTTCTGCCCCCTGAGGACTGGTTTTAAACGGCTGCTTTCAATCTTAAAGAAACAACAACAAAAGAGCCTGTCAGGGTAATGCTTCCTGACAACCCAAGATAGACAAAAAAGGCAAAAACAACACCCTCAACACTCAGATGTCAAATGAATATCACAAAGTAGGTGACAATACTTTCAGGCCAAAACAGTCGGTGTGAAAAAATGCCACTTGATTGATTAGCAAGGAGCAAGTAATGTGTATAAATCATAGATTAACATAATATATGGATTTAAACAGGCATTCACTTTCATCAACATTAAATTATGTCCATTATTTAAGAGCAGAATGTAATATGAAAACATACCAACATACGTTATCAGGGTGTAGGAATGTTACTGGTGTTATTGATTCCACACAGTAATAACTTACTGCCTTTGCAAATAATCACAAGGCATTCAGAAATGCAAATTGAGGTGTTGCAACTCGGCTGTAAAAGGACTCCATCTTCAGAATTTCTATCACAGACAAATAGGAATTGAATGGAGACAAGATAAAAGCCTCCCGTGTCGTAAGAAAAATCAAAACTCACTTAAAATGTCAATAGTGTCAGAGCGAAAAGATGCTTGCATTGGAAAACAAATCCATATCAATACTGGACCAACCAGTTAATTTCATTAGGACATTCAATGCCTGGGATGATGGGATAGCAAATTGTGTGCAAACAAAACAAAGGTCAAAAATGTATTGTTAATCCAACACAAACCAGGAGACAATGTGACAGATTGTCAGGGGAAAAACAGAGACTCTTTGTTTTGGAGTCAAAGACTGCCTGAACGATTTATAACCTCTCTGATGAGAGAAATTACCCAGAATACTATATTCATTACATTTTAATTTACAACTCTTTGTCATTTTCACACTATTGAAAATATCTTCTTTTGTAGACCAGTTGTGGTCGTTCTCCCCCACCACGCTCCTCTCTGGGTTTATGTTTAGAAGGAATGCATCACAACTTACGATTTCTTTAAGCAGCTGAGTGGAAATTGCTTTTTTGGGGAGACATTTATGACCCCATTCAAAGGCCGAGATGTGAAACACAGGAAGGAAGGAACTGAGAAGTGCCATACAGTATCAAGAGGTCCTTTTAAAATTCCTGCTACCTTTCTGGCAAAGCTCTCACAGCAGTGCACCTTCATCCAACGCAGAACTTGGAGGGTTTAATGATAGAACGGAAACCAGGTTTTTACGGAAAGACCAACTAGTGTGTGGCAGCATTCATTCATTATTTAACCCAAAAGTCATCACACACACACGCTCAAATTCAATTATTAATTATTGCATGGTAGAGATGTTTCAACCTCTACAACATGTAACAGTTCAAGATCTCCCTCCAAACAAACTCTTAAGAGGGAGAACTTATTTGTTGTAGCCTGTAGAGAAAGCACTTAACCCAGCCATGTCACAGAATGGGAGAGGGGAGGGGGAGGATGGGCCCTCCTCCTCCTCCTCCTCCTCCTCAAGGGTGCTTGGGATTAGGGCCTGGAAGGCTGTGAGATAATAGATCCAAGAGATGCACCGGATACGTAACGGAATTTCAGAAGAACAGACTCTGGTCAAATTACACACCCAGTGTCCGAAATTAGATCACTGACACCACTGATAATTAGTGTGATTATAACATAATGTGGTCCGAGATCAGTTGCTTGATAACGCAAGCTGATCATTTATCCCAATCCATCAATACCACCTTAAAAGGGCCAATCCAGAATCAGAGAATAGCCTGGTGTTATCTATGGATTGGTGACATTTTTCACTCTAAAACTGATTGGAAACATGACACAGCTGAGCTTCTGTTTCGAAACTGTAAATGATTTGTCTGTGATCTGTATTTTGAGTTACAGTGATGATCTGAAAGTTGGATTGTCCATTTCCCCCATCAGCGAGTCCAACCACTGCTTAAAGAATCCATAACCGATGTCCTCAAAATGAATTGAGGATTTAAATATTATTGGTGATAAATGGCACCTATTTTTTCTATGAAGCATTTGGTATGGAGAGAATGGTTAAAATCTGGATATTTACTGACACTCACAGGCAATTAAGGGATATAGCAGCACAAAAAAGGGACCCTTGATTAAAACTATTTTGTGATCAAACTGAATAGTCCAGATATCTTAAATGCATTTGAGTGCAGGAAGTGTTGGAACTTCATATTCTCTGAATCACTTATTGCTTTTTCCAGCAGAAGATAGATTCCCCTTTATAAAACTCAAACACTGCCCTAAAAGTGGTATCCAAATCAAAACAAATCAAAAGGATGACTCTTACTGCTGGCAGAATGCTATTCATCAAAATAATTTCATGTTAGTTTGTGGTCATGCTGAGCCAGAAAAAGCAGTGGTCTGAGGCACTAAAGCTATTAGCGATGAAAAAAATCAATGGTCAACTGTTCCTAGGAGACTCCTATTCAGGTGCAGCATTCACTTTCTTGCAAACACTAAGAGCTGAAGTCTGTAAAAATTGCCAGAATAATAGATGGCAACAAGCTAAAAAAAAAAATCTATTGGGAGACAAACTAGGCTTTTAGAACCCAAAGACCTCGATATGTAGTCCAATGTTTTCAACAAATTACATCTATTTCCTAGATTCAGAAAGAGCTCGACTAATTGCAGTGGGAAATGAGGCACACACATTTTTGGAAATACTCATTTCCAATTTTTTTTGGAAATACTCATTTCCAAAAATGTATAAACAAACATTTACCAATAACTGAGGGCTGAAATAGTGCACGATTACAGAAAGCAAACCCTGCTGCCCCGTGTTGCTCTACTGCCACCCTATGGACAAATTGGAGAACTTATTCCACACACTGAGTAAGAGAAGACAACTAAACCAGGAATTTATTAAGAAGTATTACCTGCTTGTTCCAGACATGATCCATTCATGTATACTTCACTATATCCACCTCAGATGGGACTGAAAACAAATTATAATTCAGTTTTGTTTTTGATGCCTCCAAAAATGACTCGGATTTGTATGAATCTGTCAATATAGTCCGTCATGATGAATATCTATTTACCTTTCAGAGTTCCTCGAAACGCGATACCCACTCTTTATTCTAAAATAAAACAAAACAATTATGCCTCCAAAGACATGACGAGAATGTTTATTGATCAGTATGTATCTGAAGCAGCTGTTAGAGTTGTTAGTGGCCTGTGTAGACACAATGTTCAGACCCAAGAGTTCATACTGGCAAAGAAATAGCTTATAACGCATTATATATAGCTAAGGGCCCCAGCCTGCAGTTTTTTCATTATCAGTGTCGGTCAGGAGACACTGCCCCCCGAGTCACTGCGAGATGCCTTCCAGGGTGTGCGAGTCTGAGTAGAGGGTGTGAGGGGAGAGCTGATCCATTGCGTTCGGCTGTGGCTGGGTGGCCACCATCAGGGGAAGGCTGTGGATGACTACACCCTGGCCGCCGAGGCTGATGTTCGGCACCAGTAAGCCACCGTCCTCGGCCGCGACCGCCCCTAC
>CABFOP010102165.1:0-16182 GCA_900683385.1 Anoplogaster cornuta | reverse complement strand
ATTTCAGACTCTCAGATTTCCTATCAGAGGGGAAGAGGTTAAAATGGAAAAACTGTTTGTCTATAATAAGGTAATACGCTTTAATAGGTTGCTTATTTAGGTATAACAGTGATTGATTTTGATGAGCCCTGATTATATATGTATTCATGTGAGGTGTGTATTTGTGGCTATAGAGGCAGGGTTTCCCACAGAAAAGTTGTTGCCCGGTGGCAAGTATCTTTTGACGGGGGGCGGCAGCGGCCAAGTGTCTTTTTTGACGGGGCCCGGCACAGGCCAGTGACAGACTGATGGCAGCAGTAAGGTAGATTCTGTTATAGATAACAGAATCATGGATGGAGTCACAGAATTCAGATTTTAAAAAAGCTATAATACTTATTCCATAGGGCCCTACATTAAGTCAGTGCTAAAAGCTGACTGGAGATTTGAAAATACTATATGACTAATCATGTGTTGTTATAAATAAGACATTTATTTAACACATTTAAAAACATCAATAACTATAATAGCAGTCTTACAAAGAAATGTACAGTCTTGGAATTTGCAACAACTAAATGAATTTAATTAAAATAAATAATATCTAGGTTTTTGCACTGAAAACGTCCTGATGGCTACTGAACAACAAGCCTTGAAATGCTGGTCACATTTAAACAGTGTTTTCCTGCTAAACCAGGATAAAACCCACATTCATTACAATAGTAAGATAGCCTAAAACAGGTTTTAGCTTGTAAATTTAAACCCTTAAAATTGCTGGGATAACCTTTCTGGGTCGGCTGATGATTTTCACCTTTCACACATGCAATGGAAACGCCAGAATAGATGAGGCAGGGACAGTCCAGTATATTGCAGTAATGCCAACCACCATGAAACTATACAGTAGAAGTAGAAGAAGAAGTCGGCTAACTTCCGGTTATCCCTATGCTAACTTAAAGGGGGATAATAATTCAATCATGCGGCTCTTCTAGACTTTCCAAATTATGTAAATCAATGGTGGAGATCGGTCCCTTAGATCAGTGGATAGGTCTGGCTAGCGAGACTACGGCTAGCGTGTTAGCGCCGCCAAAAATGATTGTGATTGGTTTAAAGAAATGTAAACAAGCCAGATCGTTTTTTCCATCTATCCCAATTTAGACCAATACTTTTCATTCTTAGTAGTTCTAGTGTTGTAGTTGTCCGATGTGTTATGTTTAATACTAACATTTGCTATATTACTGTATATGCTCAGTTGTATCCTATTACCATTTGGATCATTAGAGTTTCATGTGATTTTCTATGTTTATTTGAAGGGGCTGGACTGGGGTTTAGTGTAGTTTTATTGGAATATTTATAGTTGTTTTTTCTCCTTGCTTGGAAATAAGAAAGTCTTTGCATAAAAATGATGACAACACAAAATCTAAATAATCCAGTCCAATCCAGGTGATGATGCAACATTTTGGATGAAAACCACCGAAGTGCCTGAGCACATGCTCTCATCATGTGTCATGTCATGCTGACTGTGTGAACCAGGCATAATTGCTTGGAGAATGTAGGCGAATGACAAAATGAAATTCACACTGCTCCCCATAATGTATAGGCAACCACCTAGGTTGCCTATGCCTAGAAACGCCCCTGCGTCTAATGGTGCATTTGATTGTACTCGGAAGTAGAGGCTGACATCAAGTCAACGGTAGTGGGCGGGACACAAATCATAATAGGTCAGTTTGTTTTTGTAAATGTGCAGTTCTAACATGAATAAACAATATTTTCTTTATTTTTAACATGCTAGTCGTTCTGTTCTGTTCCTAAGAGTCGAGAGTGACGGTGTTAAAACTCCTTTATGCTGTTTGTAAGACATGTATAACGTTACACCACTGACTTGGGAACAGGAGACACACTTCTAAGGCAGGTGGCGGCAGAAAGCAGCCAAAGATTTTGTCATTTTGCAAAACGTAAAGATGTTTCAGTGGCCTTGTAGAAAATAAAGACCTAATAGGCTGAAATGGCATATTTCATGACAGATTGATCCTCTGACGGCTCAGGGGCGGAGGTCTGCACTCTCCGAGTGCCGCTCTAGTTTAACTAAGGGTTAAACTCACTCTTCATCACAGAGTAGGCTACATTACTTTAACCATCACGTCTCTGCCTTAACAATATTTCAACAAAGACTTAGACACAATGAGTGACTGCAAACATTTCAGGCAAGTTACAAATGTTCTGTTGAAAGACAGAAAAAGACATTTGTATGTCTGTTGTATGTGATATGACATTCAGGTCTAGGAAATGGCTTTGCATAGAGTATAATCAAGCAGACGTATTTTGATAATGTTATTCTTCAAGCTTAAATAGATGAGCCAGAAATTATTCATGACACAGCTCTATGCGCACAATAGCTCATTTGAAGGAATAAGAAATGAAACAGTGTGATCAGAGGTAGTCTGAGGAGGATTGTAAAATAAGTATGTACTTGACTCCGTCGCAAATATGTTTCAGTTTATCTGTAGAAAGTAACATCCTCAGTAAAACCATCATAGGACATGGGAGTCAGAGCAGGGTGCTTTGCCTGATTCCTCATAGAATTACTGTTTCGTGCTGGAGCTAGATGAATAACAGCTCTGCCTTTCTGGGTGCGGCGGGTTGGACAAGAGGTAGAAAGGCACATAGAGGCTTACCAATAACCAGAGGGATGCTTGTTTGATCATGTACACCTATAAGAGGATTTACTCCAGCTGTGACCTGGCAACTGGAGAGTACTGGTGTTAAATCTGCAATTTGACCCATAATTGCTGTCAAAGTACTGTTGAACAAGACAATGACCTTTACTCCGAGGGTGCTGCACTGAAATTGGCTTGCACTCTATCCTCTCTGAAGAAATGCATATTTGTCAGGGACTATGTGAAACCCCACATAGGAGGAATATGTGTAAAGGTAAATTCCAGTTACTCTGTATGTACCATACGTGCGAGCTGCAGGATACGCAAATTTCCCCAAGGGGATTAATAAAGTATCTATCTATCTATCTGTGCACGTTAGACATAGTAAATGAGTCGACATAGGAAGAGCTGTGTTCTCTAGTGTGGTGAATGGTCATTGTGATTGCCAGATAAGTCTAGACAGATGAGGTGACCTCCTGCACAGTCGACATCGCCCCCTCTATCTCCCTGTAGTGTAGGTAAAATGTCATGCTGAGACTTATGAGGTAATGAGGTGATGGAGAGAGGATTGCTTTTGTCATTTGGCATGTATGCTTATCTATCTGCGGTACTTTGGGGACCATTACATTTGATGTACTTAAAGAAAAGACAGTTTGGCAGTGGAAGATGTTGGAAGCCTCCATCCTCTAATAATGGAGAGAACCAACCATGCTGCACTCGAGTGATTTTAGAACCGGGGGGGGGGGATGGAAGAGATGTGGGAGGAGGGAGCGTGAAAATGAAAATGATAAGAAAACAAGGATGTGTTTGCAAAGACAAATTAAGCTACATGAGACAAACAGCTACAGTTCTGGACAAGATTGGCACCCTTGCATTTTATGCCGATAATGGACAATATCTTATAAATAATTGGAACTTTCTGTCATCTTCATACATCCATCGATCGATTTACAAAAGCACATGGTCTAACAAGAAAAAAAATATTTCTGGTTTCAAAATTGAAAAATGACCATGATTATTGGAACCTTGTAAAATAAAAATCAATTTTGTAGTGTAATTAAATTCTCCCTAGTGCCCACATGATGTAAATGAGCCAATTATCCATTTTAAAAGAGAAAAACCGTCCATTCAAGCTTCCCTGGCTGTCTGTTAATATGGTGAATAGAAGCTATCTGAGGCTGTTAAATATGTGACCAGCTAGACTAGGATATAACTCCGTTGCTCGACTACGCCACCCTGGGGAACTATACCCCCAGGGAAGTATTTAATTAGCTCTCATCGCTTTAGTTTCTCCCACACAGGTAAGCTTGTAAAGAAGCACAGAGAAGGGGTTTCAAGTCGAATAAAATAGGTTTTCAGTTTATTAACAACAATTCAAGTCTAAATGCATTTAAAAGCCTAGATACTGTAAAGAAAAGAAATTAAAGGAAAGGACCCTGGAGAGAGAGAGAGAGAGAGAGGCTGGGAAAACAGGGAGAAGTCCACTCAGCACCCCATTAGTGCACAATTTTTCACCACTAAAGGTGAAAGAAATTCAGGTGAGGTGCCACTCTCCACGTATACAGGTGAACAGGAACAAGGGACCCAGGCGAAGAGCCCCACAGCACAGCCACACCCTACTCCAGGAGTCTGAAGAGTAAGAGAAACAAATGGACAAAATAATGGTTTGTTTGTCGGTAAGGCTGAAGGTGGTTGTCTGTCAAACTACTATACAAAAGTCAAGGAAAAGAAATAAGAGACAAACACAGCAACCAGTAAACAGAATAAAGCCACTTCAAACAAGGTTATGTTTCACACACTGATATAAAATCACTCCATTTCATAAAGAAACCCAAAATACAGACTGGGCTGACAGACAGACACCCTATAGAGATGGATTGATTATGTGTAAATAAATGGGAAAAAAGAAGAAACACAATGGCACCTGATAAATCTGAACTAACTGAACAGGAAACACAATTCAATTGTCAGCGAGAGTTCGGAGGTCGGTGAACTCTTAATTGCAGCCGACCAATCACATGCCACAGATCACACAGTATAAACAGAGGGAAAGCAGGAAGTAGTCCTAAAGTTCTAAACAGCATGGGCAGAGCGATGGACAAAATTAATACAAAACTACACTCTAGGCAAAACAGCAGCAGGCACTTCCTGCAATGACAATAAAACCTCTCATTATTGCTGGTGGTCCCGCTCGCTCTCACTCTCCATACAGCCGACCCTCGATCCTCTCGTGCTCCCGTCGACTCATGCATTCAGTCAGTCTCTCACACAGTCAATCGCTCTCCTACACAGGTTAAAAGGGCCCGGTTGCAATCGGCCTTAATTGATGCAGCCGGTGCTGGATCCAGGGAGAGTCAGTCCACTGACTAGACTCTCTCCTGGATCCAGCCTACGCCTCACCCCCACCCTCACCCCAGTCTGCCACACAATGTTTTTAAGAGGTTTGCTGCTCGTGGCATTGTTAAAAATCTCCCAGGATGTGGTCGTAAGAGGAAAACTGATCTCAGATGTTGTCAAAGGTCGATGCAGCCACTGAAAAAACACCTCGCATGCCATCCAAACATCTCAAAGCTGGTTACAAGGTAATGGTTTCAGCCCGTACCGTGCACTGGACACTGAACCAAGTAGGACTTTATGGTCAGAGGCCACAGAAGACCCCCCTGCTGAAAGAGAAGTTTCACGTTTCATTGTCACGTCAATTCACATGTAAGTAAAGACAGAATTCTTTGGTGCAGAACTCCTCAACAGTGTGGTCTAGAGCATTGACACTGCAACTAGAGCAATAAAATATGAAATATATAATTAGAAAAGAAAAATACTAGATATAAATACAAAATACACAGATGAAAAACTACAGTTAATGTATAATGGTGAGGGACTATTTACAATCCATGGATGTGCAATGTACTGTATGCAGGAAATTGCTGGAGATATGGGCAAAGTGCAACTGCAAAATAGTGCGGGCTCATACTGCGGCAGGTTGTACAGTCATTAAGCCAACAGTCTCGGGGTGAGCAGCTGTCTAGATGTTCAGCAGTCTGATGGCTTGGTGGGAGAAGCTGTCCGGTAGGCTGCTGGTACTTCTGTCAGATGGTAGCAGCGAAAGCAACAAGAAACACAAGAAGGTCTGATTGATTTGCCAAGACCTGAAGACCTGAACCTTTTGTTATTAACCTGAATCCTTCTGGGGAAATGTTCTGTGGACTGATGAAACCAAATTAGAGTCTTTGGCAGATCGGCGCTTTCTTTACAAATGATGAGATGAAGCTTGTAAAGAAAAGAACATCCGACCTACAGTCAAATATGGCGGAGGTCCCATAATGCTGTGGGGCTGCTTCGGGTACTGGACGTCTTGAACGTATTAAGGGCATGATGAAATCAGAAGATTACCAAGACATTTTGGAGGGAAATGTCATGGATCCTCCAGCAGGACAATGACCTAAAACACACCAGGAGTGGGTCAAGAGAAAACGTTGGACTGTTCTGGAGTGACCAGTCCTGACCTCAATCCCATTGAGAACCAATGGAGACCTGAAATGTGCAGTTGGTCAAATGAATCCTTCAAACAGTGAAAACCTGGAGCAGGTTACAATTGAAGAACGAGATAAACTGCCAGCAGAAAGATGCAGGAAGCTTATTGATGGTAACAAGAAATATTTAGAAGCATCATCATTGCCAAAGGCTGTAACTAAGTAGAAAAGGGAGCCAGTAATCATGGTCATAGTCACGTTACACTTCAGAATAACACTCTTTCTTACACAGCTGCACACCACATCTGTGCATGTTTCTTGTTGCCATTTTTGCTTGTGCTCTGAACTGATAACCTGACACACACTAGTAGGATTCTGCTTTCCGCTCTGTGATCAAATTATATGTGAATACTTAACAAGTCTATGAATCCCACTTGTCAGCTTTTCTTTTCTTCTTCTTCTTTCTCAACATCTAGATGCTTGCGGACAGCTTAGTAGACCTCGCACATCAGCACTTTGCCCCCAACCCCCTCAGACGTTAAATCAAACTGCACATGCTGAACAAAATCAATTACATTTTCATTGCAACCTTGCCAATAAAACCTGCTGGCTTACATGAAGACAGCACTACAGAGTAATGAAAAATTAATCTGATCAGATTCTGACTGGTGGCAGCTTCTGATCACATTGTATTTATGGATCATATAGGATTAAATCAAAATTGTATTGATGTATGGGCTTTACAAAGACATGATCTGAGTGTCAAAATGCCAAGATAACACCCCTCTAGGTATAGACCAAAGAGGTGATAGTGGGTACAAAGAACAGGTTCTTTGCATTCAGTGGACACGATAAGCACAAGAACAGTGCAGAGCCAGCTGCAGGAGCTGGAGTTAGCTCTTGTAAAAAAAAAATTAAAAAATTAAAAAAAAATTGTCTCAGCAGTTTCCAAATTAAATCATGATACTGATATAGCGCTTCAAGAAATCACCATAGTTCTGAGCAGCATCACCTCCCGTGGGCTGCCAGTGAGAGTGAGTGGTAGAACATGAATATATCCCTACATTCATTTTCTATGTGTACCTGATTTTGCTCCTGTAATGCTCTGTGTAAGGAAGTAACATAAGTACCTGTAATTGCAATGATAGGCAGCACAAGACTATTATTGTTATTTGTAGATAGGAACACCATACCAATACCTAATTTATTTCTAAAGAGTCTAGTGGCTTCTCTCTTTTACCATCTCCACTACTAACCGCTCTGTTACCTCTCGTCATGTTTCTGACCACCACTTTATTTACTGTCTGGCCCTCCAATCCTCTTTTGGCCTGCCTGTCTCCACCTACCCCTTGGATGTTTGAAGCCTTGCAGATTGAACTGACAACACTTTCTGACACGGACCTGTCTGGTCGCCTTTTCATTCTCTTGTTTCTCTGCTTCTATCTCTGCTGCTAAGTCAGCCATGTGACAACCAGGGGTGAGGTTGAAAATTGACCATAGGTAACGGGGCAATATGTATTCATTTGTGTCTCTCACAAAGCCTTGGTCATGAAAAGGTCACACACTGTTGTCACCTAGCTTTCCTACTCTCAGCACTGTGCACACATGTTGTACTGTCACAAATCCTCCAGATGACACCAACTCCTTATGTCAGCAGATGAGTCAGTAAACTATTCCTTTTACGCCTCCTTTTACACTTTTAAACTATTCCATTCCATTATCTGTTCACCTTTTGTTATTATGACTTTCTGGAGGGAGTTAGCATTAGTCAGAACCACTATTTATGAGGCCAAGCCTGCAAAGTTGGTTCAGGCAGACAACCCGAGTGACACTACAGCTCACAGGTCAGCTGAGTTCACTTGTTGCCATTGCAAATTGGGTCGTCTATTTAAGCCGCCATCGCTCATTCTCTGCTGCTGCTTAACCTGCTGCTCTGTGGTGCTCCGTTACTGCTACTGCTGTATATGAATCATGGCCAACCTCCTGAAACACTCAGCCCTCACAACTTATCCAGCCACAGCCTGCCTTGCAGATGTAGCATGCAAAATTTTCTCCTTCAAAATAACATTTCTCTCTCTGTGCCTGCTGATACAATTCAAAATAAAAGTACATGTCCATAATATATGCAATATACACAACAACATTACTCTGCATCCCCTTTGGCACTGTTGGAATACTTTGGAAGGGAATTGCATTTAGAGGCCATGCTGTTTTTGGGGCCTTTTAGAGTGATGAGGTGCTCATTGTTGTCCTGAAATAACCTTCATTACTGTGGTTGTCATTTCTTACCATTTGACAAATGTATTTATATTTATCATGCCAATAAATCCCTCCAAACAATATCCTGTTGTATGCACAGATACCTTATTTACAATAATCAACTTTATAGGCAGAGAAGCTGTTTGCTGCTGTGCTATTTGTTCACAGAACTGAATGAGTTCAATGCTAAACAGACAATAATGTACTGGAATGGCAGGAATTAGCTGTGTCTATTATTGTTTAAAGAAACATGGAGGTAATATAGAAAGACATCAAACCCGACTTCTAGCAAACATCAATCATACTCAGAGTAGTAGTCCAGGCATAATGTGAGCCTATGAGTTGTTACTGACTGAACCGATGCTTGTTATGCTCAGCAAGGGAAGCTAATGAGAAGGTAATTTAACATAGTGTACTGTATATAACTCATGATTAGCCTAATACCAAGTTAACAATTGACTTGTTTGCTTGTAGTATGCTGATGGCTTGTCTAGGGTATTCTCAGCTTGAGTATGAATTCAAATTCTTCACAATAGGACTCAAAACCGCTGGTTTTGCTGTATAATCTTGCAGATAGCTAGTTGAAGGGAAAGGTTATATGAAAAAAACACTGGAGTGAAATGAAAATAGGTCTCTGCCAGTCTTTGTATACTTTGACTTTGAAATAGCTAATTACAGCTTGAACATGCATACTGTACCTTTCTCGGCTAAACAAAGCTGCTGCAGAACAGCCTATGAAAGAACTGACAATTAACTATGTCAAGTCAATATGAGCTTAACTGCTCACAAGAACACATCTTGGGCAGTGAGCATATGGCTAATATTTTGTAGATTTGTGTTACTTTTCAACACAAATGAAAAATTACAAATTAGAATGTTAGTATACATTTTACAAAAACTTGCACACATTTTTATTGTGCATAGTGTTCACTAGAATGGAAGATTTTTATTATTTCATACAATGTAACAAATATTAAATTTAAATTATATATTATTTCATTAAACAATGGATGACAATATATAGCTATTCACTAGCACTTTTAGATATGATTATTTATTTTTTTTACTCATTTAGCTTTTTACCCAATAAGCAGCATCTGACATTTTCACACTGTGACAATGTATGAAAAGGGAATTTCAAAGAAATGTTTGTTGCTACCTTGAAAATATTTCAAATGCACATAAATCTAGTCTAAGTACTAAGTACTGTGCTAGGGTACTTACATTATTACTAAATGAGTATTAATGTGTATATGTAATGTATATATGGGGTCCTTGACATGAAAAAGTTTGGAAACTCCTGCAATAGACTCTAGGTCATGATGTGCGTTCAGGCAGCAACAAAACCTGTATCTAATTCATTTTACTCTGAAATGTAATTTTCTATTGAATTCTCTATGGAGAAGTGAAGCCATTTCTCACTAAGCCTGGACATAACCTTCAAGAGGTGAAAAACTTATTTTAAAAACATTCAAATATTGAAAAAAGTAACATGATGAATGTCTGAACAGTTAGCCCCTGTATGTTTTTATTTCGTATTTTGTATTTACCTATTCGTTCATTTTGTTATTTGTTGCGCAGCTTTTTCAAGGCATATTTCCGGTATTTTGTAATTCGATTGTGTTAAAAAATCATTTATCAAAAATTGAACAGGAAAGCGAACGATACCGGAAACACGTGGGCGCTGACGTCATTTTCATGGAAAACAAAACAATAACAAATCGCCGTCTTGCAACATCTGCTTTGTTGTGTTTCACCCTGTCAAGCCTATTTGCTTTTTTGAAAACGTCGAAATATTGTCCAGTCTTTATGTTCATGGTAAGACCCTACCTATTCAATCATTTCGAAAGAAAGACAGGACACCAGTCGTGTTTACACCGCTTCTATTTGGCGCTAGCGTTAGCTGTGAGCTAACACTGACGCTGACGTTAACTGAAGTTCGCAAACGTTACCACGGGATTGCCCAACTGTTATCTGAAAACGAAGTTTGTTTCTGCAACAACAGTTTTTTGCCTTTACTGTAGGTACTCCTAAAGATTCATTTGAAGCTGCAGTTTGCCAATAACAGCACGTAAATTGCGTAGGTATGGCTCAGCAGAGAGGAGTCAACAGTCTCCAGTTCAACCAGGACCAGAGTAAGACGATAACGTTAAGCTAACTAAACCTGACATGTACAATCTGATATGCTATCCGCCTCTTTGGAAGCAGTGCTTAGGCGTAGTTACATTTTGTAATCGTTTCATTCCTCTTGCCCCATTCCCCCGTCATTTATCACCAATCATTAGGCTGTTTCTGTTGTGCTATGGAAACTGGCGTGAGGATATACAATGTGGAACCTCTGATGGAGAAGGGACACCTAGGTGAGTGGACTTAAAGGCTTACAGTCAGATTGTCTACATGCTAAATGTTAATAAGCATTAGTTAATAGTGTTAAGTATTTTCTGTTTGTGTGTCTGTGTTTCCAGATCATGAGCAGGTAGGTAGTGTGGCCCTGTGCTCCATGCTGCATCGATCCAACCTGTTGGCTGTAGTTGGAGGAGGAGTCAATCCCAAGTTCTCAGAAATATCTGGTGTGTGACTTAAATCTATCTTCCCTTTCTCCACTGCATGATCTTTTTTTTGCATTTCTCCAAAACAGCCTCATATCTGGTATTTCATTTCAGTGCTGATATGGGATGATGCCCGGGAGGCACGGGAGGCACACGACCCCAAGGACAAGCTGGTGCTGGAGTTTACCTTCACCAAGCCTGTTCTGGCTGTTCGGATGAGGCATGACAAGTGAGTGGTGCCACACGCTGCCCTTTGTTTGTATCTGTGCAGCCATGTCAAATTATGATCCTTGTTAACATTTTCATTTGTTTTTTCAGGATCATTATTGTTTTGAAAAATCGGATCTATGTGTACAGTTTTCCAGACAACCCTGTCAAACTTTTTGAGTTTGACACCCGAGACAACCCCAAAGGTAGTACTTTTCCATTTCTTCTTGTGTATTTTTTCCACCTTGGAGTACTTTTTGATTTGACATTTTTGAATCATGTATATTTACTTCTTTCTTCCAGGACTGTGTGATTTGTGTCCTAGTCTGGAGAAACAGCTGCTGGTCTTTCCAGGTCATAAATGTGGCAGCCTGCAGCTGGTTGTAAGTTACATAGACACACATAATATAATATCCCCCAAAGCTTGCTTTTAAGGAAATTATAGTAGTGCTTCAAATTGTAGGTAATGTGCAAATAATTCTGTCACTTTGCTGTTTTCTCCAGGACTTGTCCAACACCAAACCCGGCACATCGTCTGCCCCTTTCACTATCAATGCCCACCAGAGTGAGATAGCCTGTGTGGCGCTGAACCAGCCTGGCAGTGTGGCGGCATCGGCCTCCCGCAAAGGAACACTCATCCGCCTGTTTGACACAACAACTAGAGACAAACTAGTGGAGCTACGCAGGGGAACTGACCCAGCCACTCTCTATTGGTACACACTCAAATAGTAATGCAACGTGTGTATCGGAGGGTGGTGTGTGCGTTTACATATGTGTGTGCTGCTAGTATTTTCAAAACACAAAAGAAAAGCAAAATTCTTGGTATTTCCAAAGTATCGAGCATCAGTTTAGGTGCTGACAGTCCTGTCTGCTTCGTTTATTCTTTTCAGCATCAACTTCAGCCATGACTCCTCATTCCTGTGTGCCTCCAGTGACAAGGGCACGGTTCACATCTTTGCACTGAAAGACACCAAACTCAACCGGCGCTCTGCGTAAGATCTGCGTAATATCTAGCCTAGAATATAAGGATTCTGTTGATTCTGTTTATCCCTAAAACATAATTTCCCCCTTTTTCCCCACAGATTGGCTCGTGTTGGGAAGGTGGGCCCTGTAATTGGTCAGTATGTGGACAGCCAGTGGTCATTGGCCAGCTTCACCGTGCCAGCTGAGTGTGCCTGTATTTGTGCATTCGGAAAGAACACATCCAAGAATGTCAACTCCGTCATTGGTGAGGGAAAGTGGTCGATCTAAAATGACCCCTTGCGGGTACAAAAAATACAGAATGTTCCAGACAGTGTTTACTATCTGGATTTCTTATTGATTGATTTGTGTGATAATATATTTTTGTATTTTTTTCTATAGCCATTTGTGTAGATGGGACGTTCCATAAGTATGTTTTCACCCCTGATGGAAACTGCAACAGAGAAGCCTTTGACGTTTACCTGGATATATGTGATGATGATGACTTCTGAGACCGGGGCGAGAGAGAAGAAACGGACAAGGTTTCTGGAAATTCAAATGCAATGCAAAGTAATGAGGATGATGGAAACATAATAAGAACAATTATGATAAATGAAAATGATCCGAGTTAATGATGATTGCTCCTGTCTGGAGACAGACTAGGAAGAGTGGCTCCTCAACCAGAAGCAGAAATGTTGTATAGGAAGACGCTGAAGTTTCTGCTGAGGCCTGTTTTGTAAAGTGTGTTTGTTATCAATTGTGTTTTTGGAGCAACGTGGATATGAATACAATTTTCTATTAGCCTACAACTTTGTGTCATCTTAATTCTGAGTGGTAGATCCCCCTTAGATGCCAAACACATAATACTGCTTTGGTCTGTATAGGCTAAATAATTTACTGTATTTATGAGCATATATTGCAGTCAATACTGAGTTAATGATACCCTCAGTCAATGCTTGAGGGAGAAAAGATCAAGTTCCAATTTTGCTGCTATGCAATTATGACTCCAGTGTCAATTTCTGTGGAGGTACCCCTTAGGCCCTATAAAACTGAACCTGAAAGAATATAACTATACAGCTTAATAAATCCCAATGCCCTCAAGTCCACAATTTTGACTCATTCTGTAAAATATATGTCTGTAATAATGCCACAAATTACCAAAGTTGTGTGCACAGTTTTTGTATTCAATATAGTTTATTTGTGAGAGTCATATAAAGCACAGGGAAACTTATTTGCTGTTGGCTCATTCAGTTTCTTTGGCTGCAGAGAAAGGAGAAAACTACAAGTTAATAGTCTCAGGGACACAAACGTTACCATCTAGAAAGTGTTTGCATCAAGCCTTTTAAATGAACTATCTTCAGTGAGCGAGTGGCATACTTGGAAGTGTGTCAACTGCCCCTTACTTTTCCAGAGTCACGGCTCTTTGCGCTCATTTTGCTCTGCCCGCTCCTCAGCTTCCTCTAGCTCATGCTGAACCTTCCTCAATCGAGCCAACTGGGCATTGGCTTGTTCCTCCTGTAAGACGGGGAGAACAGAACTGCATGATTATGGGAAGGAAGGTTAGAAGGACATAATCGGAAAATTAGTTGCAACTTCTGCTCTGCCTCCACCTCACCTTCAAGCTCACAAACCTGCACAGGAGAGATACAAGTTGAAACATGTATAACTATCAATGAAAAAGTGAAAGGCAATGAAAGGATTGTGTAAAATCAAGAAAGCAAGTGCCCAGCTACACACTGCATTGCTCCATGTACACTATAAAAGTCAGTGGACACCAGCTTTCCACAGCTTTTGGAGTTTCTGTGGGAATTTGTGCCCATTCAGCCAAAATAGCATTAGTGAGGTCAGTCAGTGACGTTGAACCAGAAGGCCTGGCTCGCTATCGACGTTCTAACTCCTCCCAAAGGTGTTCAATGGGGTTGAGGTCAGGGCTCTGTGCAGACCGATCGAGTTCCTCCACACCAAACTGGTCTAACCATGTCTTTATGGACCTCGCTTTGTGCACAGGGGCCCAGTCAAGTCAAATATGGAGTAGAGACAGATTGTAAGTGGAGAGAAGTGCCTATTTGGCACCCCCCCACACACACACACACTCTGAACACTAAACTACTTTTCCACACCAGTGATCATCTCGGAATTGAATTTCACTGACTTACTGTAGCAGGACAGAAGATGTTGTTAATGAACACAATATTCGCCAAGGACCATTTTGGAATGGTCAGCAAAACGAATTTAACAGTTGTCACTGGATTTTCCCATTTGTGCTTCATTCAATTTTCTTTAAGACTATATTACAGCCCTCATTGTCAAGTTGAACTACTTCAAGGCTTATAGTGGCTAGAGTAAATGATTGATTCATCACATTGGCATCAATCTCATTTAATTCTATGTTTACATTCTACATTACGTTAGGTTGGCCCAATGTGGCGGCGCACTCAGTCGCAGCGGCTCAGGACTAACCCTCCACTCTAACTTCGCAATTTCATTGTACAATCTCTGTATAATGACAATAAAGCTGAATATAACAATGCAGATCTGTCATCGATTTAGACAAGAAAGTCAGTAGAAATTCAGGAGTCTTTCTTCAATGTCATAAAAAAAATCTCTTTTTTTCTCAACATCCTGTCTAAAGCATCTTCATGAGCCTCACATTCCACTGCCTGCATCTCTGCTCATGTTGCTGACTAGCAACCAATTAGATAGTGGATTTTCCTCTGGAACTGTTCGATGGTCAGTTGTGGGTTTAGGCCACAAAGCATCCAAAGTTCACATTTGACGGAGGGTAAGCTGATCCTCTGTAGCTAAGGACAGCACTATGTAAATGCATCACTTAGCCTGGATAGCTGTAGCTTCATCATTTGCTCTGGTGTGGTGCTGCACGAGGTTCTCCTTGGACAGGGAACATCTTCACTCTCACGACTTCCCTGTACAGCAAATTCACACTTCACTGACTTTTAAAATGGGGACTATGGAAGTTAACATGAAGACGTGTAAGCAGAAATGTCATGGCTACTGCACATGCTTGGATCTGCTGATTTATGGCGCAGTGGGTTGCACTGCTGCCTCACAGCAAGAAGGTCCTGGGTTCGATTCCCGCCTGGTGTTGGTCCCCGGGCGCCCGGATTGGGCAGCCCTCTGCTCCTGACTGCCCCTGGAGGTGTAGTGAAGAACCAGGATGGGAGAAAAGCAGAGACTGAATTTCCGCAGGCCACCCTCCCTGCATGCGTGTGTGTGTTTGGCGGTCTCCACCCCCTGCATGCTGTGTGTGTGTGACCATAAAATGTGGACATTAAAGGTGATCTTTCTTTCTTTCTTTCTTTCATTACCAGCTGTGGACAAGTCTGTTTCTTTCATGCATGAGATGATTATGTTCAAGTAAATGTAACTCATGTAAATGTAGGCTAATATCAAGTTTGCGTGATGTTGCATTCATCAAAATGTATCAAGGACCAAATATTCAAGTTTGTAAAGTCAAAGCCTGTTCAAGAGGCTCTAATGAGGAGTATCATGCCCTGATCATGCACTCACTGTGTGCTGCCTCGGCCAATCAGCTCGCCTGAAAGTAGCCCAGAGCCAGGCAGCCAGTTTGGAAGAGAGAGGAGTCAGCAGCTATCAAAATATCTTTTACTTTAACTCAATACCAGTTAAGTTGGTAGTTAGTTGTTATTTATTTAAATGTAGTACGAGCAATTCTGAAAGTTCTTTGTTTACCTTATTAACTGCGACAGAAGAGTTGCACCGCACGGTGCCGAAATGTGGACCGGTGTGGTAAATGTGGTGTCCAGAAGTCCGCTTGTCCAATATAGTTCGGTTACGGCATTTCAGTACAAAAGTCCACAGCGTGGCGAACCACGGCAAAAATAAGGCTCGTTAATTTCCTGAATCCTTTCCTCGGTTTTCAGCGACCAAAGAATGACGAATTACATCACCGAAGTTCATCGACGTGAAGCCTGAGTGTTGTAAATGTGGTGTCCAGAACTCTGCTTGTCCGTTGTATCTTGGTTAGTGTTTTTTAGCGACAGAAGTCCTCACCACCATAGTCCAGTGTTAAACAGTGTTAATTACTCGACTCTGGTTTACCAAATGAAATGATTGGACATATTTATTACA
>CABFOP010102159.1:0-14766 GCA_900683385.1 Anoplogaster cornuta | reverse complement strand
CACACACACACACACACACACACACACACACACACACACACACACACACACCTCTAAAATACCTTGAAGCCCCAACACAAACATTTGTTATTTGCCCTCCCCAGATAACCACTCCCTCCACCCATCAGTCTCTCCTCCCTCTCCCACTTCAGTTCAAGGTCTAACATGCGGTTGTATTGCATTTCAATTCTCCTCAATTCTCCTCTCGCAAAAACCCCAACACAATCGCGCCTATTGTGCCTTTTAATTGAAGCTATTTTCTTTCCCGTTTAGCATATCTGGCCGCCTTGAGACAAAAGCTCTTTTGAATCGGGGGGTTTGTTATCTGTGATTTGCTATGGTAAAGGAGGAGTTGGGGGATGCCATCAGCAAGAGGCCCAGTAATCACTCATCTGGGGTTGGGAGAGGAGGAAATGCTTTGATAACCGTCTCCTGCCAGCCAGCCACACTATCTGTGTGTGTGTGTGTGTGTGTGTGTGTACAGTATGTGTGTAGGTATTCGTCCTTTTTTTCAATGTATCAGGAATCAACTGAATCCTCTGCACGCACACACAATTACTTTTCCATCTCACTGCAAACGGTGCTATGCTTTTGTTTTGTTTTGCCGGTTGAACACAGTCAACAGAGTCAGTCTGATGCAATGTTTTGACAGCCCCGATCCTGTGAGGCACTTGAGTACGAGTAACACATTTTATGAGGAATGCTTTCCTGTAGGGAAACTAATCACTCTGACAAGCCACTTTACACCTTTACCCATTCATCTGATGACTAAACCAAGACCACAGGGTGTACAAATCTATACAATAGGGAGAATCTGTATAGCTATACTAGAAATAGACTTAAAACAAGCATAGTGTAATAAATACTACACTACAATCTGCACTTGATCCACTGATTTCTTCCTGGAAACTACTTCACTCTCAATTTAACCAAACCGCAAAGCTTATTGAAGCTGCAGTTCATTTGTTAATGCCTTCACAGTAGTTCAATTAAATGAGATGTAAGAAATATGGTGGAATGTGTTACAGAAACATTTCATACCAGAGAGTCTCCAGTGGTAGAGAGGCTGTCATGAGGAAGGATGCTCCCAAGTGACTCTGCTGTGAAAGTACTCTTGAGCAACACGCCGAGGGATGAACAGTTAAGCACTTAATGATACTTAAAGGGGTATTTTACCCATAAAATGACTATTTTTCTATCAAGTACTCACCTCTTGATGCCTTGAATCCACAGAGAATATTCAGATTTCTTGCATGCTTTCATGGTGAATGACGAACCCAAAAAACGAGGAAACACTTGATGAATGGAAGTCAATAGGGGCCAAGTTTAACAGCAGCACAACAATAATGAAAAATTTGTTTAGAAACTCTCACACAACTCTAAACAAATTTTTTGATATTGTTTTGCTGCTGTTAAACTTGACCCCTATTAACTTCCATTCATCAAGTATTTCCTCGTTTTTGAGCTCGTCATTCATCATGAAAGCATGCAAGAAAAACGAAAATTCTCTGTGGATTCAAGGCATTTTGTGGGTAAAATACCCCTTTAAATACTTTTACTTCACAATAATCTCCAATGTTGGACTTTAACTTACACCAGAGTATGTGGGTACTCTTATGTACCCTTATGACACATGTATAGCATTTCCAGCATTCAATATATCATTGCCAAATTATTTCTGATACAGCGGTGTAATTGCCTTAAGCAAATGAGACCATAGCCCCTTTTTACAGCCTGTTCAAGCCGGGAATGTTGCACCTTTATTCCGCCTCGCTGTTCTGTGTAAAAGGTATGGACACAGAATCGGGGGTCAGAATGTTCCACCAATAAGCCGTCATCAGAGGTGGTCACAGAGCCGTCTGTGTAAAAGGGACATTCCGGCATTGCGGAACATGGTGCATTCTTTTGTACTCGGAACTTGGGAAAAAACAACCCCCGACACAGAAAAGTGCAATAGAATGTCATTCAACTCAGAATTCCAAGTCGGAAACTTGGGCAAAATCCAACTGGCCTGAGTTCTCCAATATAAACACACCTGACGTCACGGCAATATAGTGGCGCACACCCTGAACAGTAAACACAATTCCCTTTGCATAAATTTTTACTTGTGGGTGTCCATGTTTTCCTGAGCAGATGCACTGGAACGCATTTAGATCGGAAGTCGGGTATACCGACTTGGAAATATTGACTTCCGAGTACAATCGAATGCACCATTAGACGCTATGTTACGCCTCTGGTTCTGGAACGCCGGCATGCTATGTAAACGCACACACGGAGGTGGCACTTTGTTTGGTTCTGTTTAAAAAGGTGAAGCCGGCATAATGTTACGGAAATATTGTGGGATCACTGTATACGTAGTGTTGATGTTGCTGTGCTGTGGCGTCGCTCCACATGTTTGTTTTGTTTGTTTCGAGGAGCAACAAGATGGAGAAGAGCCAATAACAGCCCTTGATAACAATGAATATGGATTCCACCGCCTGTCGTTGCGAGATACTCTGAAAGCGTTAGCTCTGTTTGCGCTGGAAGAACAGCGCCCTCTTGCCGTTTTGTGCCATAAATCAATCCAGCAGTAAATCCGACCTGGTGGCACCCAATGTAAAACACAGTGTAGAGGCTGCCAGTCTTCTTGGCAATGGTCTTGTTTGTTTACAGTAAGCAAGTCAATTCTAATGATGATTTATTGATGGTAAAACCCTACACATAGCTGCTTTGAGAACATTTGTTTCCAAACTCTTCAAACTCGCAGCAAGTTGGCCTGATTTCCCATGATCCCGAGTGACTGCCAGTGAATCCGTACCAGCCCTTTCATAGGCGCTGTGCTTCAATCTAAGCGGGGCAGGCGACAAGACGAGTCTCCTCCTCCGGGTACAACAGAGAAACACAAACAAAACTACAGCATTTTGTCTACTTCTCCCACCACTGTAAGTAAGTAATGAGCCACTACTGACCATTCACCTGCAGCACATGTGTCTGGTAGACGTCTTCATAGCCGTAGGCGTGGCAGCTGTAGTTCCCCATGTGGATGGTCGTCACCTTGGTGATGTACAGGGAGCCATCGTCCCCAAAGTCCTGAAGGATGGCGAAGAGATGGAAGAGATGGAGGATAGGGAGTAGAGGGGGGAGAGGGAAAGGTAGGTAAGGGAGATGAGAGTGGGGATGAGGGCATGAGGAAGAGGAGGATGATAGGGAGGAGGTAAGACAGGGAAGAAGAAGTGGTATGGGGAAGACGGGGAAGGGAGGAACCAGGGGTTTAGGATAGGGAATAGCGGTGAAGAATGGGGTGCAGGAAAGAGCCACGGGGAGTGAGGGACAAGGAGGTGAGGGAAACGAAGGAGGCTTGATAGAATATACACAGTAAGGGTGTTCGAAAGACCGGGGAGAGGAGAGAGGAGGCACACAGCAGCAGGAAGTGATGGGGAAAGATGGAGGGAAAAAGAGAGTGATGCGAAAAGGAAGAGAGACCATGAATCAAGGGTTTCCCTGTTGAGCTGAAGCAGGCGTTGGGGGAATTTGATGCTCCTCTCACCCCTCATCACGCTGCCTCTGCCTGATAAATGGCAAGGGTTAAAAATATAAAGCCCATTAGGTTGATGAATGGACCGGGTTGTTGTTGGTGCGGCGTGCAGCAGTCACCAGGGGGTTCCAGCCACAGCTTAGGGCGGATTAAGGCATTAAATAGTTTGCTGTCCCACCAAGTGGCAGAGCAGATGTCTGGATGCGGCTCTGTCGTGACACGGAAACCGCAAAGGGCTGTATTTTTTCCGGAGGATTCTTGAAATAAATGTGACCGAATGTGAGAAGAGACGCCTCGTGGCAAAGGTAGACGGGGCAGCAGCGACTTTAGGGTCTTTAGGGTCCAGGCTTTACAGACCAGAATGCTCAAACGAGTTAGCATGCAGTTGCCTCAATATATGGACTGTAAAAACCGTATGCACCAAAATGTAATACCCTCCTGCGATATGGCTTTGTCTTATCGTTTATATTTCATTTCAAAATCTCGGTTCCCATGAACATGACCAGACAAGAAACACGGTCGTCCAATCAAAATAGCACCCACTGATGAATTGGACTCCTGGGATGGATATGTCTGTGTTCTCTCTCTCTCTCTCTTTGAGTTGGTAGGTGTCATCAGTGACTTAAGTGTGTATAATCGGAAGTCGCTAAGTATACCTGAGATCGGTTTTGATCTTAACCTTTGAAATCATGAAAGCTTTGCATGTACTGGTGGTATTTAAGAAGACCATTATCACCTCAGGAGGAAATTATAGGCTTTTGTTGAAAATGTTATGGGCTGTTATATGAGGAGACCATTAGAGATTTTTTTTATTTAAGAACATCATTGACTTTTTTTTTTTTTTAAACTTTAAAGGCTTTGATGAAGGAAATAGTAGAGGAGGACCCATATATGGACAGTGGGCACATTTAAAAGTAGAACTAACTTAGTTTTCCTTTTGAGAAGCAAATCTACAGCAAATGTTTCCTTTCATCTTTCCTTTTTCATGCTTGTTCATCAGACCCAAAGTATGACAAATGAAATAAACATCAGCTGGCATGTAAATCTCATGTTTACCAAGTTGCTAGCTAACACTAGCAAATAGAAGGGCTTGCAAATCAAAGGGCTAGTTCTGTGCCGTAATTTTTTTTAATAAAGGAAAATGCATTCTTCATTTGTTGCTGAATCAATAATTTCCTTCTAATAATCCAGATTTACAAATGTTCTGGTAGACCGGACCGCAGGAGCTACAAGGAGCGGTGGCAGATTATATTGCTCTTTTGTCTGCTTGTGTTTGTAGTGTTGCCTATACCTTTTTGCTCTCACAAAATCGAACCCGAGGGGACGGGTCCGAACCCTCTAAAATACACAGTGCAATTACCTCTGGAGAACACGGCCCTACTCAATATGGAAAATGCCCGGTTTTTATGTACGAGAGTGAGAGTGAGAAACAGAGAGAGAGAGAGAAAGAGAGAGAGCGAGAGCGAGAGAGTGGAGAGCAAGGTGAATAGATGAATGAGACTGTCTCTCAGTTAGCTTTATGGGTTTTGTGTCGGAGCGGCTTGTGCAGCATGATTTCACTCACTGTTAAATGTAATATTTCTTCATAGATTCTCAAACAAGCCTGATTCCATACGCACAAATATACCAAACCTGTCTATCAATCAAATGTACTGTATGTCCCCACCCATGTCCACTTCAGCCTATGCTAAAATGACATACAGTAGTTAAAACACTAGACTACAAAAGTCTATGGTAACTAGTATTATCCAAAGTAGGAAAAATTACCTTTGAATAAGAAATTGTTTTTGTTTTTTTATTAAATGGCCTGTAGATTCTTACATTTAAAGGAATACTTCACCCCCAAAATGATTTACTGGTCCCGTGATGCCTTGAATTCCCAGAGAATTGTTGTTTTTCTCGTATTCCTACACGTTGAATGAAGATTGCAAAAAACGAGAAAATACTCGATGAATGGAAGTTAATAGGGGGCCAAGTTTAACAACAGCAAAACTATATCAAAAAATCAATTTATAAACTTTCACACAACTTACAGTATAATCCAACATTTTGAGGGTGAAGTATTCCTTAAAAAAATGAACTACCTATACTGTAATATAGCTTGGTTTGTTTTGGGAATTATTTCAGTGAGCAATACAAAGTAGTTCCTACCAGCCTCCTTCACAAAGCCAGACTTATCATTTAAGAGTAGTTACCATTTACTGTAGCTCTACAGGTTTACAGTTCTCATTTCCTCACTTGATAATTGTCCAGCAAACGATCTACCGGGGACACGTGGATGATTTTGATGTTCTCCTCCCAAATTGTAAATTGTAAATTGTGTCCAGCAGGGATGAGTTCATTTTCAATTCAGTCTTCAAAATCAGAAAATAGCTTTGAATGGCTTTTGTATATCCCATTTATAATAGAAATGATACAGTATAAAGAAAGTCATTAAATTAGTGATTTTTAGTCTGAATCTCTATTTTGTGTTGACTTAAGGAATAGTGAATCGACCCCAACCGTTGTGCCTCTCTATCCTCGATTGAAATCCCTCTACGCTGTGGAAATGCATTGTGCACGCTCCAGAGCCCGAGGGATGTTTGCGCGGTAACACCTCTCTCCCTATCTCCACCATGGCACTTGTCATTGTTTATCGGCTCACCATCACACAGCAGACCAACAAGGCCACTCGTTAACATGCAATTAGAGAATTGTGATCCGCTCGCTTTTGGTTGCTTGCTGGCTTGGTTATTCGTGTGAACGCGGTTAGGCGGTTTTGAAAGCAGCAGGATTCCTGGCCCACCTCCCGAGATCCCAGGTCCTTACATTATTTGACAACAAACTAATGCAAGCGGGGAGAAAATAAAAAGAGGATCTGCTTCTTAGGTAACTAGACTTATAATAATTGTATTTAAATCTCCTTTTATAATGTGTTTCTTTTTCACTTTGCTTAATGCTTTTAATGTTTTGTGTAAAGCACTTTGAATTGCCTTGTTGTTGAAATGTGCTATACAAATAAACTTGCCTTGCTGCTAATCGGAAATTAACTGGAAAAACAAACTGAAGCATAGAATTCCTAAAATATGGCATTGTCGAAATTCTAATTTTAAACAGTGTTTTATGAATAATTGTTTTACATCAACGTGAAAGGCTTCTGGAGTTGATCAAATATTAACCAGGCGCTCCAGTTAAATCTCTCTAAGGGGAAAACACACATAAGTACAGTACAGTATGAAAGTGGTACGCATGTCAAACCTTGGAAAACTTTAATTTCAGGGATTAAAAAAGTTGTTCTACTCAATATGTCTCATAACACTAACATCATTTGATTGCAGTGATGTCACGGTAAATAAAAAGGTGGGTAAACTTAATAATAAGCCAAACTACTAACAATATTAACAATTTTTTTAGGGAAAGCATTAATTTATGACCCTATCCTCGTGTATCTTACATCGGATTGCATATGAATTTGAGTCAGACAGATTCATGTCAGCCTATGAGTGTTGGCGGGTTTCCTCACCACCTCCACCAACAAGCACAGCAGTGACGTGCACTCACGTTGATGTCCTCCAAGTCCAGGAAGTTCAGCACGATCCCGTTCCTCTTCCAGATGATGGGCGGGCGCAGCGTTCCCTGGATGGCGCAGGACAGGACGGCGCTGAGGCCCACCGTCACCGTGGAGACGCTGACCCGCTGGTCCTCCGCCAGGCTCAGCTGAACCACCTCTGTTAGGAGGAGAGGGATGGAGGGATGAGGAGGAGAGGAGAAGAAGGGATAGGAGAGTAAAAAGATTTAGGAGGATGAGAAGAATTGTAAGAAGAAGTAGTAGAATGGAGGTGAAGAAGAAGAAGAAGAGGGGAGATAAAATCACAAATCACGATGAAGGAGCTGATATAGTGGAACTCCAGCCAAGCTTAATACATTTCTAAGCATCCATCTCATTACTAGTGGGCCGGGGAGGATAAACAGCTGTCCGGGAGTGAAGGATACCCGGCATGAAAAAAGACCAAGTGTCAGAGGACACCCAGCTAGCCAAATATCATTCTTCTCATTAAGGGAAATTTATGTTCATTGAAATGGCCATCCAATTCAATTCACCTTTACGGCAAATTAAGAATTATTCTTCCCCGGATCCCCTCGGTCCCATAAATAGTATCCGTTACCAAGATGAGCAGAGCTGCCTGGAAAGTGTAGAACGAACCAAACCTCTCCTCGTCCTGAGCCGTACCTTTAAACTCGACACATCGGCGTTTATGTGGCTGAGGCTACGTTTACACTACGTTTTTTTAAAAACAGAAAAGTTTTTCCTTTGCATTTTAAAAAGTTATCCGCGTTCATACGACAACATTGTGATGATGATCCTCGTGCACACGGATCCGCAAAAACGATGCATGCCAGGCCAGTAGGTGACAGTACTCACCCAGTACCCTTTTCAACTCAACACCACAGAATAACACCATGCACCTGCATACAAACGCTTTCTTCTACAGCACAGCGAGTACAACATTTTTTATGGTACAAACCACAAATGTCAACATGACGTCTGAGTAACGGTAATCTGAAATGTCGGACACATTTTTTGCCCCCGAACAAATACTTGACTTCTCTGTTATTTTAATTTAATCATTCCATATATATCTCAACAATTTCGTTTTCACTTTGATAGACGAGTGATAGAATAGTGCTTTGCAAATAAATGTGTTTTCAAATCACTTGATAGCAGCACAAAATGAAATGTGCAAAAAGTCAAAGGGTTTGAAGACTTTTTAAAGGCACTGTATATATATATATATGTGTCGAGTGTGACCCTGGGTCAATATTGGCTGGGGTATTTAGAAGGATATACGTGGCTCAATAAAGACACCTGATAGAAATCTAAATGGAGTCCACCAAGCATGGTCACACTGAACAAATCCCTCCTGCTTTCACACACACACACACCCACACACACTCACTCACACACACACACTGGACTGACACCATTAACTGTCCTTCCTGCAGGACCTCTAAGTATGGAAATACTTAGAGGTCACACCAGAAATAGCGTTAAGATGAAGATGTAACTGTAATGCAGCAACAGAGAAACAACATCATGTCGGATTTGAATGAGCCTCTGAGTGAGTTTTCATTGATCAGCCGGTTCGGTTGTATACGAGATACAAGTTGAGTGACGACCCTCCAGTCAGTGCAACACATTTCAAAATTCAAATCCTGCTTTCTGAAATGTCAAAGCAGTTGAGCTTCTTTTTTTCTTCTTCTTTTCAGTAGCCTAGCAACTATCTGAAAAACCTGACACCATCACTTCACAGGCAATAGACGTTTAGGAACCAAACTGTTTTAAGAGGCTAAAAATGGACTTGATGTGTGCACTGCAAAATATCACTCTTAGCAAACCACCATCTCACTCTCCGGCGGGATGTGCACCCCCGCCCCCCCCAGTCCAAAGACCAGACCTGGTTGCTCTGCGTTCTGCCACAACTGGCCGCTCGGCTCATGTTTCCCTGCGCTGACCCAGTCCTCGCTTCGGTCTCGACCTTTCTCCCCGTCGGCGCCCCCCCAGGGTGGGCTGACCTTCCTACTCGGGTCAGTAGGCTACAGCAGAACCACTCCTCACGCCACCCTCGACTCATCCTGCTAATAAAACCCCTTCTACCTCTCTAACGAAAAGGCACTGCTTTTAATTGTGATTTAGGAATTGAGGCTGATTCTGCTTTTGCACTCATTGTAAGTCACTCTAAAATAAATACTGGGTTAGACTGATGCATCAGTTTATCTGCTGTATATTGGCCATTAAACGTGACAGTCAATGTTGTCCAGCTCCAATATGGTAGAGTATTATTTTTATTTCACATGGCAGAGAATCATTCCAGTGCATGAATATTTTAGTCACACAGCTTCGGGGGTGGCAGTCCATGAAGTCTAAAGTGAAACCTCACCCTGCCTCGAGGAGCTGCTAACCCTCCTGAAAGAGTCTCATGGTTTGGTACGTGGTTTTTTGTCATGTGGTGGTCGAAAAACTGTCACAGAAGCTCTCCCACCAGGCCAAGAATAACATGTCGGGGGTAATAATTTGGAATGCATCAGGCATGAAAATGGTCAAATTTAAAGATATTGAATACCTGTCATACAGGAATGAGATTGCATCCAACTCTATGAACTGTGTTTGAGGAAGGACAAGGCCAGCTCAGCGCAATTCAGACAAACATCGAGGTTAAGGTGCAAAACGTAAAATGCTTATAAATGTTCACAATCTCGCCGTTGACAATGCAATCACTGTTTCTACATTCTGTCATATGAGGAAACTGCAAATCTCTATCATTTCTGCCTTCTGAGTTGAAAACATCACACAAATTCAGTAAAATGTAGTGATTTGGTAGTAGAGTATCCCTGAAGAAATCTGCCACCGGATGTGTTGAGGTGTTTGTGACCTAGACTTGCACTTGTTAAACTTTGTCTCTGGGCATCAACAGTTCCAAGAGAATCTCTCACAGCCCATAATGACTATGCAGGCGATTCTGTGTGTTAACAAAACATATCTTAAACACACAAAACCTTCTGAATGACGGTTATGTTATGTCCAGTTGAACAGTGATAAAACTGAAAAATCTTCATGTCAACACCTGTGTGGGACGATGTTTCAATGTCAACAGAAAATTTTGCGTGGAAATTTGTGTCTCGATCCAGATGTTGAAAACCGCTGTTGTAAAAGACCCCTGGATATGTCTGTTTCACATAGCTCTCCTCGTGATAGATATATCCTGGATGACAGTTCGGTCTGGCAGTCATATTTCAGAGCGCCAGATCCAACAAAGTTATAATTCTGCAGAGCAGTAATTTGAGTGGCAGAACGGCTCTGAATGCAGTTTGGACAGATGAGGGATGAAGCGCTTTGATCTGACGTGGCTTGGAGGGGAGGAGTCGGGATTCAGCGTTTCAACTAGACTGCCACTCGCATCGAATACAATACCCGTCAGCTCGACCTGTCACGGAGTGGTTCGATCTGTCGTTATTCAGCCATTGATTGTTCAGATGGGCGCACACTAACCCATATTTTTTCTTTCAAGGTACATGTATGTCATTTCAAGAGTCTGGATCAGTTAATCCAGCTGTAGAAACTGTATCAGCTCCATATTACATAAAAGTGAATTAACTATACTGTGAACAGATACACAGATAATGGGACTCTGAAGTACAATCTTTTTTTTGCGTTTGATTTCACAAATGCAGGTTGAAATTATGGGCTTGAATTGAGCTTCCTTCCAAAGTGAGATAATCACCAGTTTACTCTTACTGATTGACAATGGCATGAAAGCAAATCACCTAACCGGTTATTATTTAAGTTACAAGTCATCCTGAGACCTTGGTGTACCAGATATTTCTATTTTTGAGGATAGAATCATCTGTGTTTTTGGAATATTGATGGAGAAATTTCAGATAGCAATTTCTTTTTTATCTGGTTTTGGAACGAATGCCTTCATTTCCCTCTGTAGTTAACCATCACTGACAGCAGCAAAAATATAATCTTCAGCTCACTGCCCTAATGCATAGTGGTAACAGGATTGTCTCCATACCAAATCAAATAAGAACGCTTCATTCTGCCAATCCTGGTCAATATCACGTAGAGGTCAGTCTAAACTTTATTCCCTTCAAACTGCTGATGTATCCACCCTCATTTCTAATGTTTGGCATAAAACCTATAATTCGACTTTTTCCTGAAACTTGGACTGGCTTGCAGGCTCATCTGATTTGCCTGTTGTGAAATAAACTAACTTCCAACCTCAGCCCACTCAGATTACTGCTCTGAAGCGAAGGAGAGGCAGAGAAAAAAGAAACACCTCCCTCTGAATGTGATTACAAACTCAAGTGTGTAATATTAGCTGTCCACAGAAAAGGTTGGATATGGGGGGTCAAAGAAAAGGCCGACAGAGAGAATTATAATAGTTTCTTGTGTGATTTGGAAAATCTTACAACACTGTTTTTTACAGAAGATGGGTCTAGGAAAAGTCATGGAGAGACAGTTTGAAGGCTGAAGATTTTCAATTCTAGAAATGTAAAACAGTCTCACTTGACCGTGGCTCGGCCTAGTGTTTTGGGCAACATGCCAAAGGATAACGAAGAACGACAGTTTTCCAGAGCGCAGGTTATCTAACTGTCAAACTTGAATGGCATGACCATGATGTTGGAAGGTCAGCAGGCTAGCTAACTAGCTAACCTAGACAGCTATAGGCCATAGATATATAAACGTAGATGCCGCATCCAGGCTTCTCAGATGCATCAACACGGCCGCCATCTTGTGTCGGGCATTGACCATTGATTTATATGGAGTGCATTTGACCGACAGTAAAATGCCAGACTTTTGTGCCACTTTTGGATGTTCCCATTAAAGAAACAACACAACTAAGGAACAGGGAAGAAGTTGTTTTAATTTGAGTAGTAAGTAGGCCGAAACAAGATGGCGGCCGCGTTGACGCATCAAGCCAATGGACAGCAGTGGTGAAGGTGGCATCTATCTATCTATCTATCTATCTATCTATCTATCTATCTATCTATCTATCTATCTATCTATCTATCTATCTATCTATCTATCTATCTATCTATCTATCTATATACAGTATATATCTATATATATATGTATATTTGGCTATAGGCTATATGGCTAGTTTGATCTCGGAGGGTCAGCTAGGCTAACTAGCTAACCTAGACAGCTAACCTAGACAGCTATTGGCTAGTATGGCTAGTTTGAACTTGCAGGTTCAGCTAGGCTAACTAGCTAACCTTGTATGGCCAGATTGCATTTTTTCCAGTTAATATTAACTAGCTCCCTTGCTTTTTTCACAGGGCTTCAGTCTGACATTACTTGGCCAGAAAAACAGTGGATCTTTGTAGGTTATTTCTGCCTCTGAGAAATGTTTGTAGAAGTAAAACTCCAATCCAAACATCCTCTCATGTTCTTCCCATCCCTGTACCCACCCGCATGACCCAGACAAATTGCATATCCACAGGCAATGCCTGCTCTCTGCTGGCTGGGGAAGGTTGACACGACATTATGTACTTAATGATCTCCATAGTTTCCCACTTTCTCCCAAAATAGCCGTCGTATGCAAGTTAGTAATTTGCTTTCTGGGGATTCACAAGTTGTATTGATCGATCAGCCTTGCTAACTGAGCTATAGTTGAGCTGACAAGGCTGACGGGGAGGATGCCTGTATCCAGCCCTGAATGACTCAGACTGACAGAGAGAGAAAGGAATGTGCTGGAATGTGAGCGTGAAAATTACATTGAGTAAAATAGAGACAATGAGCGAAAGAGAGAGAGCAACAAAGAGATGGAGAGGAGAAGGAAAATGAGAAACAGGCAGGGAGAGTGAGAGAGGAAGGAGGGAGAGAGATTGACTGTGACAGAACAAAATGGTGAGTAAAAAAGGAAACAGTGAAGGGAGCAAAAAAAGCAAAAGCGAGAGAGAAATAAAGGGTTAGGAAACAATTATGAGGGATGGAAGGGGGTAAGAGAGACAGAAAAAAAGAGAAAGAGGCAGACAGACAGTGAGATAGAGAGAGAGAGATACATTCAGCTTCAGAGCACGTAGTAGATCTCCCAGGGAATAGCTAATGTGGGTCGCAAGCTCAGACTATGGCTCAGAAAGTTGTCCCTTTCCACTTTTATTAGCCCAGACCTGGAATCAGACACCTAGCCGCCCAGCAGACGAGCAGAATACCATGAAGAAGAGACAGAGAGAGAGACAGACAGATAACACCCTGACTGTCTGTCTGCATCTTAAACTGTCTAACTGTCTAAACCGGCTAACTATCCAAAACAAATCCAAAATGAGTATCAAAATGATCTAAATTAAGATTTGGCGATAACACCCTCGAAACTGAGAGAGGGAGACAGCAGACATTTGTGTCAACACTATTTTGATCTGCACGAGACTGAGACCAACTTATTTGGATGTCAAAGAAAAGTGGAAATAAGAGTAAAATACTACCCTGAATTTCAAAAATATGTTCCCCATTTTCTCTTTTCTCAAATGTCATGAATCCTTCAGTATGGTTTGGTGAAGAGCATGCAGCAACTAAGTATTGATTCATTCAGTTTTTTTTTTATTGCAAGTGGGTAGTTTAAAAAAAAATTACGTTATTTTAAGAAGAAATTTAGATAGTTATAGTATACTAGAAATGTATAACTTTCAGACAATATAAGTGGTCACCAAAAATGTTCTGTCTTTTAATGTTTTTATTAACTTTTTCTCTGAACACTGCACATAAATTGTCCTGTAGTATGACATCACATTTGATTAAAAAAATTTTAACTTAATTTTGGGGACAGATCATACCCACTGTAATAGTCACTTCTTTCAATGTATCACCATATATATTTCACAAATTTATACATAATTTTCAACTAATTTGTTTGACATGGCTGTGTTTTTCCTATACAAACTTACTGAAAGTTGTTGTAATCTATTAAAATCTTGAAGAAAATGCCTCACACTGCCAAGACAATAAAATAAAAATAATGCAATGTTTTGTTTAGTAATTAAAAAATATAGTAGCTTAAGATTGACACAGCATTTTATTAGTGTCATTTATTAGTGTCACACCATTGGACATAATGTCACACAGCAGGATTAGAGATAAGACAAAATTGAATTTGGTAGGATGGTAGGATGTAATCAAAACAGAAAACAATACAATTCATGTTGGCAACTTAATTTACAATCAGCTGATATAAAATGAATCACAAATATTAATTATTTCTGTAGTTTTATATTAAAAAAACAATGAACAATGAAGTCATTTAAAGTTTAATTTTTTTTCTGAAAAAACAGGTGCAAACTTTGCACTGGTATAAATGCTTAGTAAATCAGGCCCATAGTGAATAAGGTAATACCTACACATGACTGTCTCTCCCTACAACATGATGTCTTTACTTTCTCTTGACCCTTCATGTCAACTACCGAAGTATAGATAATAGCATCATAATGTAACTTGGTGTCTATTACCTGAGCTCTGTAGTTTGATTTCTTCAGTGTGTACCACTTCAACCTTGTATTCATTGCATTTATTTATTTATTAAATTTATTTCCATTTTTATATCTGTATGATGATACTTATAAACCTATATACTTATAAAGTGAATGTACTGTAAAGGAATAATTGTTTTGTGAGGTACTTTGGAAATATTGGTTCTCTTCTATTCATGACAATAAAACTTGAATTCAACTGAATGTAAAGAGAGAGAGAGAGAGAGAGAGAGAGAGAGAGAGAGAGA
>CABFOP010102158.1:0-12113 GCA_900683385.1 Anoplogaster cornuta | reverse complement strand
TGATGTATAAAATGAATGAATTCTGACTTAACTAACACCGTACTGTTGGATTTCAAGTCCTCACAGATAAACACTTCACATCATCCTCATCCACAACACCCATACAACAACCATGGATGTCACATTGTCTAATAGAAAAAAGCTGTATATCAAGTATAGTTTCAGCTATATGAAAAAACTATACTTACCAACTACGCCCACTTTGAGTGAGCCTTCACTCCGTGTGTTAGTTGCATAACTTCCAAGGAGTTCGCTGAGGCAGCTGCTGCCGAAGCAGGCCGCTCCTCTGGATTTGTCCAGGACTCCATTGGAAGCGGCTATCCTACTCTTCTTGTCTTGCTGATGAAGACAGAACGAGAAAAGTTAAATGACTTAATTGTACCATCCACAAAAAAAATTAAATAAAAAAAAGGTACTATCTAAAGATGCTTACGTTGGACAGCAGTGCAACAAGCCCTCTGCGTGCCATATTTACCTAGCTTCTTCCAGTGGCTAAAAGCTATTGTACTGTAGATGCTAGCAGTTTTCATCCCGGCATTACCCAAATTAACAATCTGCTGGTCTTTGTTATTGATGTGGTGTATTATATGTTTGTCCCCCTGCTGTTCGTATATCTGTTGTAAACATAAAATTGTAAATAAAAAAATAAAAAAAATAAAAAACAATCTGCTGGCAGTTGGGTTTCTGAAAAATTACTCTTTGTTCACAAACAACACCCATCAGCCCTGCTGGGTCACACAGAGCCAGTCAGTTGTGTTGTTTGTTTGTTACTCTTGGAGGTTATAACCAGTTATAACAGCACAACACAAGCTGCTCAACCTTCTCAGTCCTCCATATTACACTGATGTATAGAAACAACAATAGTCTATAGATATTTCTATGCTATAATTTTTTTATTTTTCATTGATGTATAAAATGCACCTCCTACCACTGTTTTGTCCTGGATCTGTGTAGATGCCTTGAACGCCACTACTGGAAACTCCTGCTGTAGACACTGTATCCACCTCTCCACATTCTCCTTAGGTACCAGATCTAAAATGCAGCAGAGTAAAGATATAAAAAGATATGGGTTGTGCGTTTAAGGCTATATGCCATATGTGTGCACTTAACTATAAGCTGCCATGACAGTGTCCACACATCTATTTACCTATTTTGTTTAGAACGAAAATAAGTTTCTTGTTGCCTTCCCTCTGGAGCACAGCCTCCTCCACCTGCGGGCACCTGTAACCCAGCGGATCACGAGCATCCAGGACTTCTAGTATGACATCAGATGCATCAATTACCTAAAAGGGAGAGCAAGATTTGTTTTGTAATTATCAGATGGAAATGAAAGCAAAAGCCATTCCTTGTTATGGTAAACAATTTCATTTTTCAGCACACACACCTACAAGGGAAATGAGAAGCAGTCAATGTCCAATATTAGCTGGTCTGAGGATCCACTCAACACCAAGTTCTCAATATTGATAATTGCAAACAGGTAAAATTGACTTCAAGTATGATCCAGAAGTCATAATGAAATATTATCTGGATCTACTTGTATCCATCCATTGTCTCCATCAAAATGGAACTAAGAAATAGTACTGGGGCATCCTGGTGCTCAGTTGACTAAGATGCATACAATAAAAGAGTTACATCCTGGGTTCAAATCTGGCCCAGGACCTTTGTCACATAACAATTTGATATATTGACATTTTATTATTTATGCTTTTTTTTTTAAATACACTTTTACATGATGTGCAGCTGCATCATTTCCATCAGTGGTCATCTGATCACAGTTACATGAGTCGCTACTTGGACTCAAAAAACATGTTGGTGCATTCATACTATTAAAAAGCACTTTATATATAAAGGATCTTGACTATGACTATGGATCCCCATAGGTGGAAAATTCAGTAACTGTCTATTTGTGAATACACACTAAATATATTTATGATATATATATATATATATATCACTCTACTCCTCAGTTTCTAGATTACTTGATTAAAGGTGAAAACAAGGATATTATCTTACCTTGTTTAATTCAGAGCAAAGGAATTGTTTTGAACTCCTGTCAGGGGCAGTGTTTGTGTCTAACTGCGTGCCAACCTCATCCTGTGGAAATTACACTTTGCATTGGCAACACAATAAGAAATAAAAGTAAACTGACAACAAATGATCAAATTCTAATTTTAAATGTTGACAAATCATTCTAGTAAAACGTTCTGCCCTTTACCCTTCGAGCCCTCTTGGCCTTAGGATCCTTCTTTTCTTTGCTTCCAGACTCCCTTTCCTTCTTCCTCTTCTGGGCTCGCTCTTTTTTGGCTTGTTTATTTTTCTCTTTTTCCTCTTCAATCTGCGAGATACAAAATTGGTCAGTGAGTACTACTGGATAGCAAAAGAGTATAACTATGATCCAATCTGTGCACTTGAGAAATTGGCTGCCAATTGTCTGCTGGTGTTAAAGTCCTCTACTATAATAAACACACTGATACACATTTGTACATTTCAAATCCAGTAAAAGTTAGTGATTATCTTACATGCAACAGATTAAATGCCTCTCACGACAGTTTTGTGGAACAATTAAAACAGGCAAACAAATGGTGTATATGGTGGTAAACTACATCAACAGCCATAGAGGAGAAGATAACCATCCCGACCTGTAACCTCCTCTGCTCTGCCTCTCTGAGGACCTCCTCTCTGAAGGGAGCGATGCTGGGCACTCCCGGGTCCTTCTTCACTCGTTTGCTGACCCCCTTCTTCTTCGCCTCTTTTTTAAGTTTTCTGTTGTGTTCGCGCACCTGAACAAGGAAGGAATTACACAAATTGGAAAAAAAAAAAAACAGCAGCAATCGTACTTCTCCACGCACAGGCAGTGCAGGCCTGAAATCTTGCCTACGAGTAACGTACGCTAATGTTAGAACCAATGTCAGACACTTACCTTCTTCTGGATTTTATAACGCTTGGAACACGAGAGCCGCTTACTCGCTTTCCTTAACTCTAAAGACGAGAACAGTAAAATAGATCAGTTGATGGAGGACTGGTTAATAGACAGCATGGGTGGCACTCGACTAGCGTGGTGGCTGTTAGCTAAGTTACTTAGACGGTTAACTAAAGTAAGCCTGTGAGATAAGTTGGAAAACTGAATTTCCCCATACAGTAACATCCCCCCAAAAGAGGTATTTGTAAAGCGAATTTGTTTGTGAGGCACTGCTGACAGTGATATGCTTACTTGGTCGTTTCATCGTAGAGCTGTGGTGGATCTGCCGATGTGACTGTAACGATCTCACACGTGGGGCACAGAAGCACTGCGCATATTCTCATTTCCGGTTTCGTCCACTCTTTGTTTTTATGGCGCCACCTACTGAACCGGAGTGTTACCGACGACCTATCGTTACCCAGGAGGTTATGTTGTCAGCAGAATTACCAAAAACTACCAGCCCGATTCGCATGAAACTTTGTGGAGGGGTGTAACATGACCCAACTTACATTTTGGAGTGGATCGGAATCACGGGGCGGATCCAGGAATTATTTTTCACTTATAGGAGTTATTCATACTTCCGACCACCAGAGGGCAAGTGAGGGTGGAATGTCCTGTTTGTGTTGAAGTCTCCCTGGTTAATGACTAATGATATATGTGACACAGATGAAAGTTTCTGAACATTAAAATTATTAACTTCATATGTACTGTACATTTAACATGTCCTTGGTGCTAGAGTAACAGATTCAAAAAGCAAATGCAGGATTACAAACAAACTACCAGACCGATTTCCACGAAACTCGCTGGAGGGGTGTTGCATGGGCCAACTTAAACGCCATAAAATTTTGCCTACAGGGCTCTCTGAGTGCCATTCTAGTTTCAATATGTATTTATAAAAATGTTGCAGTACTCTTAATGCTTCCAGCATGTCTGAAAATTATATATTCTTATATTCTTATATTATGTTTTGAAACAAATACACCTCGGGCTTCATACTATGCGCCTTTAGGTGGTCAAAATGAAACGCTTTATCTTGAAAAGCTTGTGTACTATGAGCTATGGATATTCTACGGGCGGCTGCAATGACAAACGTATGGATATGCTGTATACAGTGCGATGATATATATTATACATTACACACAGTATATGAATATATAGTTATATAATATCTGACATTCTGTAAATATCTGGGGTTTCTCAGACCCTTCTCGCACATTTTCACACAAGGATGTCATGTAGATTCTTTGAAATGTGCAAAGTGTCACATTTCCAAACATATCCTAAATGTGCTAAGAAAGTTCGGGCTTCATGCAGAAATGCCAAACGTGATATGTTGTGGGCATTTTCATTTGACGTCGGCCAATGGACACTTATTCTATTTAATGTATGCAATTCCATTAAATGATGCAGATGAAAAATAAGTATGCCTTAAACCCTGCAATGAATACTGCTCTTTCTCTCTGTAGCAAAGGACCTAATTATGTTTTATATGTTCCCTTGCTCACCTTCAACCATATTTACCCCGCAGACTCGTCCACTGCTCATTTGCACCGAGCTGATGCTCCACTTTCCCGTCATTACGGTAGTGGCAGCCACTCCGTGTCACGTGACCGGGTCGAGCATCTTTTCTTTTTGGTCCATTTTAGATGATAGTGAGCGCTCCGTGCCACCCACGAAAATGACCAAATTGCAATTTTTAAACGTCTTTTTGACCGAGCGTCTCATGCTCGCTGCGCAGGAGATATACAAATCTGTCGAAGATACGATTTTGGAGTACCAGGAGGAAATAGCGCTGAGAGAGCGGGAGAACGACCATCTGAGACGAAGACTGCGAGACGCTGGGATTGAAATATGGCCAGGTTAGCTTTCCTGCTACCAGTAGCTAACGGTTAGCTTTCCTGCTACAGACTAGCTGCTACCAGTAGCTAACGGTGAAGTCGCGCCCCATTAGCTCCAGCTAGCTGAGCCGTTGAAATGGAATTTAGTGCTTAGATTGAATTGACTACGTAACGTTACAGAGCAAATAAATCATTACACGGACACTTCTAAAAAGGAATTACCTTTATTGCAAACCTAAGTCCCAAGCTAGTTAGCGAGCTAGTTAGCGTTAGCTGTTGTTTTGAAACTGTTAAGTGAATGCGTTAGCTAGCTTGGTAGCAACCTTTGTTCGTTAGCCAGCTAGCTAGTCTAGCCAACTAGCTACACCTCTTAGCTTTTATCTATAATTTTATTTACGCAGTGTCTGTTATATTTTCGGCTGTTACAGCACTTGTAGCGTAACTAGAATATGACTTTGTTGCATATACACATTGGTATTTGCTGTAGTTATTTGCAGACGCTAACTTCCCTCCTGCTGTGTCCTCAGACCGCCCGTCCATGGCGCTGTTGGACGACGAGGACGGTGAGCATCCACGTCGTGAGTGGAGTCCCAGCATGGGGCACGAAGAGCGTCTTCCTATTCAGATAAAGGATAAGAGGGACCACAGGACCAGCCAGGGAGATGATCAACTCCGTGGCCACGGGTCATGCAGCACACCGGAGTCCATGTTCACTCCGCCCCGTGTTGGGAGTGAGTATCCCCAGGATGCTCCCCACACATCCAGCCTCCCGCAAAGCCAAGGTGTGGAGAACAGGGAGAGGGATCCCGTCTCTAGGGGGTCATCGAGGCATGTGAAGGCAGAGAGTGGAGGAAGCCACAGAGGTTCTACTTCCTCCAACAGTGGACCCCAGCCCCTTGCCACAGTCAACCCAAACTGCACAAACGAGAACAACATTGATATAATTGGTGTGGAGAACGGAGGACAGATGGTTGGTTCTAAGGGAGGTGCTGGAGGTAGCAGAGGACAGGGTTCTCACATGCGCAACCAAGGTGCCAATGCTGTTGATTGCCCCCACCAAAAATCTCCCCTCCAAGGCCACATGTCTTCCTTCTGCTGCAAGGTGTGCGGTGAAGCATTTAGTCACGCTGGCCACTTGCACGTGCATGTGCAGGTGCACACGCGGGAAAAGCCGTACCGCTGTGGTGTGTGTGGGAAATGCTGCAGCTCCTCCGGCAGGCTCCAGGAGCACCAGCGCAGCCACACGGGAGAGAAGCCTTTCCGCTGCCAGATTTGCGGAAAGGGGTTCACCCAGATGGCCCACCTGAAGGTGCACATGAGGATCCATACTGGGGAGAAGCCGTACAGTTGCCCTGTGTGTGGGAAATGCTTCAGCCGTTCCGACAAAATCAAAAGGCACCTCCAGACCCACAGCCGCGAGGGAACCTATTTCTCAGGGCAATGAACAAAGTGTTTTGCTGAACGACATAGTTTGTGAATCATATTGACGTGGGACACTTTTTAAAAGCTAAAATTGCTGCCATTAAGACGAGGCTTTCTCTTCCTACTTACAAAGAACTAGGAATTCTGCAACTCTTAGAGAATGTTTTTATCTAACCTAACACTTCTCCATGCCATAGTCCCTGCAATAGAATTTGTATTAGTCAGTTTAGTATGTCATTTTCTTACTTTTTTACTTGTCACTGAATATTAACACTCTAAGACACAATTTAAGTTATTAGCTAGCCTTTCTGAATTATTTAGCATTTCTTTAGTCATATAATTAGCATGATGAAATCTTCCACACATGCCTTGAAACTGAGATGCATTCAGGACTGCAACAATGTGCAGCATCCCAAACATATATGGTGGTGTATTTTCATACAGCCACCAAATCCATCAGTAGCTTGAATTATACAGCTCACTTGAGTTGAAAATTTACAAACATGATCTGACTTGTACTTAGCCATGGCCAAATCTAGTGTGTGACACTATTTGGGCAGGCTTCACAAAACACCCCTTCATAATGTGGACTCAGGCCCAAAGACAAGACTTTAAAGAAGAAATTTACAAACAAGTTAAAATTTTTACACTTTTAAACAATATAGTTATTATGAAAAGTGTTTACATTTTGCCAAATGTGGAAAACCTTGGTGGGTTGTGTAATTGGACCATTGACCCACTGTTGTTGGTGGGAAAATTAAGGGTTGTATTAGATGTGTGGGCAGACCTTTATATACAAGTAACTAACCAAAGCCCACCTAAGACTGATTGATCATATTAATCCTGTTACATTGTTGCAGAGCTGAGTAGCACCATCTCATATTGTCAATGCTTCATTTTGTCCATTGAAATCATGGAGAAATCCAATGTGAGACTGCTCTATTTTGTAAGATAATGTGATATTCTGTAAAATACCACTAGTCCCAATCTACCATGCATTTAGGAATTTTGTGGTGTCTTTGTATGACCTGCCCTATGGTATCTGTCCAAGATACAGAAGATGCATAAATTTACTCCATAACAGGGCCATACAGTATTATGAACCTATCTACAACGGTTTTCAGGAGGGTCAGTCTGTGCAAAGGTTTATATTCACAAGCTATTTACATCTGAGATTTCGTTCGAGTGATTCAGTTGTTGATTTTGAGAAGAAATGGATGGTTCATCATGGAATCAGGTACTTGCTCTGCCCACCTTGGAGCGACCCTCTTGAACAACAGACTACAGTTACCTTTTTCCTCTCAGGACTAATGCTGCATTCATATCATGTGGGGGTAATCATAAATACATATGTCTGACTCAAAATGACTATCCCAAAAGTCAGAAACTCAGGGTTTGTCAATTATTCCCATACCATACCCCACTCGTTGCAGAAATAAGTCTGAAGACCTAATTTTGCAGCTGAATATCCTTCCAAAAGATAATTAGAATATATGAAGAAAACTTGATACCTTCAAAGTGAATTGGTTTGGAGTGGGTGAGTGAGTTTCCTCTGAGATGCGTGTCTTTCTCAAGTTCTCCCTCCACATGTAGTGAATGCAGCATGAGATGACTGCAGAACGTCCTCACTGCTGACCAGCATCCCTCCTTTCAGTCTATGCTGGGACAACTTTGCTCCCACACACCCTCACACACATTTTACTGTACAGTGTTGTATCATTGTGTATTAAATGTTATTTTTTAATAAAGTAGTAATTGAGTATCAATTAGAATTGTGTCTTCTGCTAGTACAGTACATACGCAAAGCTGACTTTGAGAACTAATCATGAAATGGTGCTGATTGTAAGTGCTATTTCCCTATATAACTTTTAGATAGACACTACAGGTTAACTCAGTGAGTCCCAAAGCGGTGCCTAGGGACCCCAAGGGTGAATGGAAGTTCTAGGGGGTCCCCAGCAAAACATTTTTATTTCTCTATTATTTCAATTTGAAGTTAGGACAGTGACAGAATGACATAGAAATGTTTATTTTGATCAGAGGTTGCACTCATAACCAACAGTTTCCTAGTTCTGTACCAAACCATAACAAAGATCCCCAAATCTTGAGTATATGTCAGTTGTCTTTCTTCTGAAGACCTTGACAAAATGTTTGGGTATCACCGGGTTAGCTTAAGGTAAAATGATTAGACGTCACTACCCGACCTGGCTGCCACGGTAACTGCCGCTGTTTGTGGCAACTGCTGATGTTTGTGGCAACTGCCACGGCAGCTGCCACATCTGCCATGACTGCCATCGCTGCCGAGGACATGACACGGCAACTGCCACTGGTTGTCTGCAAGTGAAATCCCAAAGTTTATAGTTTATGAATGTTAACAGTCGTCAATGTTGTATTAGACTCACTAGATGTAGATGTAGATGTGAAGATAATCTCGGTGTCAAATTCACTCAAGTCAAAGTCAATCAAATAAAGTGTGTTCTGATAACATTTGATTCATATCACAGTTTGTTATGTTGCAATGCCGAGGAAAGAAAGAAATGGCATATGTAGCTATAGGTTGATATCTTTTTTGCAGTGCGGACATGCAAAATGGTCAGGCTTTGAGGCCAAGTTCTCTGTGGAGTCATCTGTGACATCGTCAGCTTTTCTTTTTGAAGTGCTTGGCTTCTCTGCAAAAAACAAAAACAGCTGTTAAATATTAATAAAAGAGTATAGGGGCCGGTTTCACAGACAAGGCTTAAGCCTAGTCTGAGCTGTCTTAACTCAAAGCAACTTGCACAGATTTATCTTAAAATAGTTGTAGATTTAGCCTGTTCTGGATTAAATGAAGCCGATTGCAAGAGGGAGGACTAGAGCTACTCTAGGACTAAATTGAAGCTTGAATGAATCCTTCAAAGTAGTGCCGAATTTCCAACGCCAAATCCCCACCTGACGTGCGGCAGGTGTGGGAAATATGGTGTATGGAAGACCACTTGCCCAGTGTCGCTCGGGGGACGGTGTGAAGCCGATAACGTTCCCCATCGCACCGTGGTCTGTCTCTACTACTTGGGAGTCTGGTTTCCAGGTTGTTTAGGAATGCAAGTCGACAGGCAGGTACGCCATCCAATCATTTCATTCCAGCCAAATGGATCATCTAATCATTTAATTTGAGCTGAAGGTAACGTTAACAGACACGTAGTCTGTCCAATCATTTCATTCGGGCCGAATGAAATGATTGGACGGACTTATTACAGTATTACAGCTGCTACAGACACCGGATTTCCCCCCCCCTTTTTTTCAGAGCGCTTGATTTATTGATAATATATAACCGAAAATGCTGCTCAGAACATTGCTCGTACTACCTTTAACCTATTATGAACAATGAACCCCCACTGGCCTTTTTAGCCACACACAACAGTGTCACTTATGATTATTCACAATTTATATTTCTTAACAATTTATTTGATGTGTGAAGCTGCTGTATATCATCATCTCATCTCACGTAAGAATAATATAAACGTTAATGTGTTCTCCCCCCCTCCAATATAGAAAACTGAGCAATTGACATTAAAAGTGGTGGTGCTGAGGCCCTGAGGGATGGCAAACCACTTCACACTTCTGGCCATGTCCATCATGTGCAGTACAATGGCATTGGTGAAAATGTACCCTACTGTCTCCTGAGGGCCAAATCTATCAGAGAAGCAAACACCTCACTGGCGCTCTATAGATGCTGGGTGATCGTCCACAAAGCCACAGCATTGTTGGTGGATGCCTTCTGCTCATGTCCTGCTGGGTAGTTATTGCTTAGATAAATACAAAAAATAATGTTTTTTAATTATGGAAATGTTAAACCTAATATTTTCTGCGTTTTTACTATTTCACATTTTGCAAGCATTTTTACCAAACTAGACATTAATTCATTTTCCTTTTGTTCTTTCATAATAAAGATGACGTGGCACCTGCAAGCATGTGGCATCGAGAAAGTGGCACAGGGGGAAAATAAAACAGTTACTCAACAGAGACAAGAGTGGCATGCACCATCCAAGTTGCACTGTGCAGTGTTCCTTGAAGACATCCACATCCAAAAAGTAAAAGGTGATGTTTTGTGTACATTTAGTAATTAAATCAACTATTGATTTCAACGTAGCAGTTTTTTTCTCTGCTCTATTATGTTGTTATTCCGTTCTATGTATGATTATGACACAAAAACTGAACACTGTACATTCTTAACCTTAACATAGAAGTCCACTTAATATTACTGTCCTGACCACTGAGCTCACCTCCAAGTCTCCTGACCAACCCATGTTTTTGCTCTTGTACATCTCCTTTGCAAGTGAAGCCATACAGCCCTATTAATTTCAGCTTCTTGTTGTCTTTGATTATTATTCTTTTTATTATGCCTACTAGTATGCTGCTAGCCATGTCACAATGCTCAGAATGACCTGTGTTATGCTGTACATATGACTAATAAAACATTTTGACTTTGACCTTCAGGGGCTCCGGGAAGCTACTGCTGGTATTCTCCGCTACCTGCCAGCTGCCCCCGATCCAGAACATGCGTCACCTGATATGAGGGACTGTGGTGTAGCACAATGGGTGGAGGCTACTCAAGAAAACATATTACAACACGTGAATGCCCCACTGCCCCCCACTCTCATGGCTCTAGCAGGTACACACTGCTCTTCTAAAGAGCTGTTCTTTAATGCTGCTGTACAACCACTGGACCAACATGTAGTTTCAGCCGTATCTGACTACACAACAGGGCAGGTGAATCCTGGTGGATGGCTTGATTACAGAGTCGTGTTACAGCAACAAGGCACATTAAAAAGGTTGACGTATATGAAGTAGTAAACAGCAACAACAACGCTTTACTGAAACTATGTGCCAACAGCCCACTCACCGGCTATACATTGGGGCCATTATAATGAAAAATACGCTGTGCACAACTTCAAGAATCTAAACCAATGCATGAAAACAGTTTCCTGTGGGCTTATTCTGTACGGCCAGTTACCCATAATAGCTGCATCACCACAGTGTTGTGGCACTCATCCCCTTGAGGTGAAGAACCCCTTCAAGCATCGAGCTCTCAGTGTACAGAAGTTGGCTGAGCAACCAGATTCTTGCCTTCGTGTGACACCAACAGGTGAAATAAAGTTGCAGGCAACACATATTACCAAGTTCAAGTGCAACTGCTGGTCACAAATGCAGAGGTGGGGTACTTCTCTCTTCAAACTGCCTCCCCCATACAACAGGTACCACACGGAGGAAATATGCTTTGACCCCTTACTAGTGGAGGTCATTGCCAAGTCTACAATGTTCTTCCAGTCTGTGATTGAACCTGAGTTACTGGATGGGTTATTTCTCAATTGAGAAAGGTGTGGAACGGGGGGCAGGTACTCCCAGTCCAGAGGTGCTCCAATGTGCCAGAAGCCATCAATCGCCACCATCCAGGGAAGGAAATGTGGCCACACCCATATCTTCAGCTGTGGAGTTCCCTTGTGGTGTGTGCACAAAGGAACGTGTGGATAACCCACAGGACTTTGAAGAAATTAGTATTTTGTGTGACTCTTGTAAGGATTGGTTACATTGGACATGTGTAGAGTTAAGTGGTAATGAGGACTTCAAGTTTGTTTGTTTACAATACATTTGTGTACCATAAGGAATAATTTATTTACTTTTTGCAATTTTGTTTGTTTACATTTATGAACTATAAGGATGTACTATATTTTTGCACTTTTGTTTGTTTACAATAAAATAAATACATAAAGATTCAAGAACTTTTATTTGTCAAACACAGGATGTCCAGTGAAATGAAAAGTGGCAATGATTGTGCCAAAAAACAACACAGCAACAATATTTACAGTAAAAAAAGAGGAGCCACTATTTACAATAAAGAATATAAATATAAAATAGGGGGA
>CABFOP010102148.1:0-10899 GCA_900683385.1 Anoplogaster cornuta | reverse complement strand
CTTCTTTTTCTCCCTATTGTCCCCATTCCTCTTCTGCTTATTTTTCTCCTCCTTTGCTTCTTTTTTTATGTCCTGTCACCATGGTACATAGTATGGTACATATGTTAGTATGCTGGACATTATGTCATCATGGTGGCATCTCTGTCTGTCTGTCTGTCTGTGTAGACACATTCTTGTCAACACAATAACAAATTCCATCCTTACTCTAAAGGTACAATACATGATCGGATCGGATTCGACCTTGCTGGTTTTCTTCAAACTGCTATAACTCATTAATGCATTAAGATACAGAGTTCATGGAGCGCCCCGGTGGCCCACCGAGTAGCGACAAGCCGACCCGGGTTCGAATCCAACCCGGTCTTCCCATACCTTCCTGTCTCTCTGTCAATAGAGGCCAAAAATGAATCTTAAAAAAAAAGATGCAGAGTTCATATATATGTGAAGATAAGTATGTTGACATAGAAATATTTGCTCATTCATACATTAAATAGCTAAATTAATGAGTGCATAGTTATTTTTAATATGTCGTCTTTGTCTTCTTTCTTTTTCTCCTACCTATTCCTTCTTTTTATCTTCCCTCTCCCCTTGCGTCTCCTCCTTGTTCTGTTTCCATTTTTCTTTCTTCACCCATTGCCCCTTACAATCTCCTCCGTCTCCTCTTGGCCTCTCTTATCTCCTCCTTCAATCTCCTTCATTCCTCAACTCATCTGTTGTGACATGTGTCCGTATATTCACTTTCTGCATGAGCTGGCGTGACATCTTTTTCATCTTCCCCCTCCCGGACCCTCATTATACTTTGGGTTCCGTTAACATGCAACTGTACATGAGCTACACGAGCCACAATAACGCTCTCCGCTCCCTCCACGTTTTCCCCGTCTCCATCATTGACCTGTCGCAGGCTCACTCACGCCACAGGAAACTGACAGGAACTGACATGACATCTCTCTCTCCGTCCTCCTCCATAGTTAATGAAACCATACTGGAGGTGGGCGACGCTCAGGAGATGAACATCACCGGGGCCGACACCACCCAGTGGCAGCTCCGGGGCTTAGAGGAGGGAACCCTCTACCGCTTCCACCTGAGTGCCTGCACCCGAGTAGGCTGTGGACCTCCGCTGGCCCAGGAGGGCAGCACCCTTTCCGAAGCACGTGAGTGGGTGAAACCGGGGTCCCTCGGGCGCTGGGAGAAGGCAGGGGTGGAGAGGGTGACGATTTGGGTTTGGAGCCCTCTGCAGGATTGAAGTAGCTTCATTGCGGATAGTCATTGATTTGTGGTATACATTGGAAATGAGTGATAACATTTAATCAAGCTGTTATAAATCATGTCTCGGCGCCCCGGCGGCTCACTGAGTACCACACGGCTCAGTGCTTCCCGCAGCGACCAGCCGGCGGTCGTCTGCTGCATGGCCTCCCCTCTCTCTCCCATACCTTCCTGTCTCTCTCTCTCACTATCTATTTGGCTTGGAGCAAATAAAACCATCTAAGAAAATATCTGCTACAGAAGATTTCATTGCTACTTAAGATCCTTAATTTATCAGCCATGTAAATATTACCTCTGAGTGTTTTTAAAAATCTATTCATTCCTCTTGGTCTTCACCTTCGGGAAGCTCTGCATCATGTAGGTGGTTCTTTTCCAGCCTGAGGGCCATTAGATGTATTGTTAGTATACATGGATGAGTAGAAAGCTCAGTGTGGAGATAGAATTGTCCTATTATGAAGCTCTGCCCTTGGGGCATGTTAGTCACAATGCAGCTCAATGGATTTATGGATGTCAATAGCATGGAGCAGTGGTGCCGCGGATTTAGAGACATTAATGGGGAGTGATGGAGTGACAATGGGAAAAAAATGAAAGCAAGTCAGTGGGCTCAGGTCAGCAGAGATAGAGACGGAGATGTAAAGAGGTGTACCTTTCAGACATTAATGGAACATTACAATTTCTAAGTTTTGTAACTCAGGCTCTTAAGTGTCTGTTGCTTTAGCCTTCACCTCTGTTACTGAATCAGCTTTTAATGTGTATCGTCATTCAGCTCAGATCAACAGGTTTCTGGCTTGAAAAAATTGTCCTCGACACATTATACTGTTTGAAAGGCCGGAACAAAAGTACCAGCCAGCAGGTGTGTGTGCGTGTGCGTGTGTGCGTGTGTGTAGCTACAGTAGTAGTGCAAAGAGAGTGGCTGAAGAGAGAGAAATGCAGAGGGATGGAAAGAGAGAAAAACTGAAAGAGCCTCCACGAGAAAGAGGAATAGGAAAAACTGCAAGAGAACAGCCTTAGCAGAACAATGTGCCAGACACAGGAAAAAACATCCATTTTTCTCCAGCAGGTCTCATGAGATAACAAAGCAGCAGAGATAAAGCGGGTTGCAAACTAGACAAAAAGCATAAGGAACATATACATCTAAAGAGTCACAGAGAAAAATAACCAGCTCCTCCAGAGATTCAATTATTGACTTCCTTGTACCGCATTTGGAACAAGCAAGTCGTTACCTCCAACTTAATGGCTTGAACATAATGTTTAAAAAGTTTAGCCAGCAACACAATATTTCAGGGCTGGTTGCACCCTCAGCGTCATCAGTTCAACATTCAGTAATCAATGAAAAAATGCTTTGTGCAGAACGGTGGCAATTTTAGTATACAAATTCAGGTGAGACCAAACAATAGTCACACAGGAAACTGTGACCATCCATTCATGTGCACATTGCAAGAGAGAGGCAGTGTGATCCGTGCAAATTTACCAACACATTTTGTCACACCAAAAATACAGGACTGCAAAATTATCTTCACATCAAACCCTGAAGACCAAAACAAACATCAACATATATGACAACAACAAAAATTAAAGCAGCAAATACATAGCCTTATCAGCAACCAGTATTGGAATAATCTAATACCATATTGATTCGTCAATGAAGTCTTCTAGTTAATGCGGTCCTACACATTAGATTTATATTTTGTGGCAAATTGTTAAACTGCATGTTAAACCTCCACCAACTTGCTGTGACACCCAGTCGTTCGAAGGTTATCTTTCTTTCCTATCACTTAGATTTTAAGTTAAAGAGTTTTTGACCATACAAATCCTACACTTAGGATTTGGAATCAAGTCTCTATCTCTGTTCGTTTCATAGATATGGCTAAAAAAAAAACTATAATTGTCTAATGGCGGAAATCACAGATCCAGATCACTAAAAATCTAACCAACTGTTCCTTGGCCCAAGTCCTATCTGTTCACCACATCTCATGGTAATTTGCAAATGTTTTTGAGATATCCTTCTGACAGACAAGATGACTAATGGGTGAAAACATAAACTCCACGGTGGAGGTAATGGAATATCTATGGTAGTAAGAAGCAATTTTATTTTCAAGAAAAGCAATTGCAGGCAGCATTGTGATGATGAAACAATCTGAAAATGGGAAAAAAAACTGACAAAAGTGAATTTGCCAATTAAAGATGAAATCAAGTCTTCGAGATGGACTTATTTTGCTCTGCAGTGCCATGAAAGCCAAAACACCACTAGATCATTGTTTGTTCATGCAGGCATCCACATGTTGTACTGCGCTTGTGAGGATGCTCTGCATATGTGTGTGTGTGTGTTGGTGTGTCAGTGTGTTTGTGAATATGCATATGCATATATACATGCATATAAGTCTTATGTCTGTAATGTTCTGCTGTATTTCAATTCCCTTTTCCCCCTGAAGATTTGTCCCTGGCTCCAGCTGTGGCCCCCACTGAGAGCAGTATGTATTTCCGTGCGCTGCCTCTACAGCTCGCATAGAAGTAGAGGTAGAGATTAGAGGTAGAGATAGCCAAGGCTGTACTGTAGGTGTGGTGGTGTGGCAAGTAGCTAGTCGTAGTGATACTGTTTCATTTATAGTAGGTCCTAAGAGCAGGGTTCGGGTGAATCTTCAATTCTATCAATTGAAGAATATCTTTTTCCAAGATTAAAATTACAAAATCTCTGTCTGAAAAATATTCTTACATGGATTTATAAAAAAAATGAGAGAATTGTTAATGAATAGCATTAGTTCAAAGACCCCAACCCTGCAACAGTAAGATGTGTTTCCTGTACTTGCACAGTTACAGCGATCGTGCTGGCTGGTTGCAAGTGTAGACTATTAGAACTGACACCTGAGGCTTCTCTTTCATTCCAGGCCACAACTTCTCTCTCGCCTTTCCCAGCTCTATTCCAGGCGATGAGACTCAGCCTCCTTTAGGTATAGCACACACTCGCAGACATGCACCTCCGATGATGTCCTTGTCATCTCCTCCTTTGTGTGTCAGAAACCTCTGTGGAGGTGGAGTCTTTCAATCTATTCTGATCCCCTCGTACGGCGGCGGCGGTGGTGGGGGCGGCAAAAAATGCCAGTTTTACTTAAGAGGGAGGGGAGAATAGATGTGACTCCCGCCCACCATATCTAGATCCACCCTCCTCTCTATGAACCAAATCCAACTCCAGTCAATTAAGATCCCAGCGTTGCCTTTTGAACTGTCTTCTTGAAGGGTTTCTGCTACTGTAGCTGTTCTGGTCTCAGGCTGTTCTCACTTCTCAGGGGGGTGTTGGGATCCTATTTGCCTCTGCTAATCCTCTTTTCCTGCCATCTTTCTCTTTTGCTCTCTGTCTCTTCCCTCCCTCCTTTCTTCCCCTCTTTATCAGCTCCAGCCCTGTTGAACGTAAGCTCGTATGTGAGTGACACCTTTGCCAAAATCAGCTGGACTGCCAGAGAGGAGCAACAGGACTCACAGCTTTATGTGGCTTATATGAATAACCGTAAGCTACTTCCCCAATGCCCCTGCCTTGCTTAGCATTGATAGAAATTTAAGAAAGTGGCATCATACTTAAGTGCCATTGGGATGGTTTTATAATAATGTGAAAATGCATTAAAAGCATGTACATGAGCTAACATCTGCATGGCTTTTCCCATCATTTCCTTACGCATTTAGATTTCAGTTCTCAGAAATACAAACACTATACAGTAAAACAAATGGGGAATATAACATCTTTGGTAGCATTGGAACTTGCTAACCTGGCAACAGTCCATCCTCTCTGCTTTTTTAGAGTTGCACGAATCCTAACTCTTCCTGGTTCTGCACCTCTTGTGCTCTGCTTGTGTAGGTGAGGGTAACTGGCGGATTTCAGAAGTCGTAAACACTTCTCAAAGTTTCCACGTGATTGACGGGCTCAGACCTGGGACGGCGTACACAGTGCGCCTCATGGCCAAGAGGCTGCTCGATAACGCTAGCATTTTTGAAGACGTTATCCAGACCAGAGTGAAAGGTGAGAGGCGAGAACGGCGCCGCGGTCGGTAGAGTGTAGTGATCTATATGAGCTTTCGACGCGCAACAGCAGTAACAGCATATCATTGACGAGTGTGGTGTGTTTTCATTGGTTTTTCTTCTGCATTTGTTTCCAATTGTGTTACAGCTAAAGGGGAAATGAGTCAAATACAACACATGGGAGGATCATCTCAAACTTACAATCTTGTTTCTCTGTTTTTAGTGAAAGAAGTTGTATGATGAGTGCTTCAGGGTTTTGTCATACTCGAGCAGTTTCAGGTTTTAAAGTTGAGGCTCTAGCTGTGTGTCTTCTGCATTTGTTTGTAGGTGCTGCCACCCAGGAGGGCGTTTCAACCCAGGGCTGGTTCATTGGGACCATGTGCGCCGTGGCACTACTCACCCTTATTGTACTCGTCGCCTGCTTTGTGCAGAGAAACAAAGGTGGTAAATATGCAGGTACGCCGCCGCCGCCGCCCCAGCGACCAGACATCGATCAAGGTCAGTCAGTCTTTGACCAGGGTTGGGTCCCCATGCTCATTTCATGAATTGCAATCAACATGATGCAATTTGACAGTAATATCCATCATCCGTTACTTCATTTCTGAAAGGGCTGAACATCATCACTAATTGCTCAGGATGATACATGAGTGTCATTTTGGTTGATCTCTTGAAAGAGTGAAATGGGAATGGGCCTCAACCCTGACCCCTAACCTGCACCTGTTCTGAAATGCATTGTGCATGCATGTAGGACACATATGCATGCCGACCAATCATACCTGACATTATTCACCCGAAATGAACTGTAGATAGTGGGGCCTTTATGTTTTGTCCCAGTTTGAATATCATTTCTCTCTGTGGCCCCGTCTCCTCTGCTCCTTACCTCTGATTATGTGGTTCGTCGAGCCAGACAAGAGGGAATCAGGTGGCTTTGTTCGACACCTCTCCGCCCATCACCTGCAGAGGCCCGTGGCTCTTCCCTCTGTGCCGTCGCGCTGCCTCGTATCAGAGGCAGCGTCTCCTCACTTTGGTTCAGTTTCTCTCAACCCGCTTTACCTCCTTCTCCCCAGCGCTCCACATCTTTGCCTGCGGTAGCTTTTGACATGAAGCGCTGAATATTTCATCAGCCCCTTTGGATTCCCCCCCTTGCCTATTCGACTCTTTTCATGAAATCCCTCTATTGTCTCTCTCGAAAGAAACTGTTTTCTTTCTTTCTTTAAAAAAAAAAGCATATTTACACAAGGAACGGTGTACACACAGAAGGGAGGCCTTCAGTGTACAGACCAGCTATAATGTTTACACACATACATTACACATTTTTACTATGGCTTTTGTGTTGCTATATAAACTATATTTAAATTTAAGCTTTTACTGGAAGATGTTGTAATATTTCTCACTGCAGTAGCAATACTGATTCCACAGAAAAGCCCTATGCAACTGTATAAACCCCATTTCCATTTGAACAACTGCTTAATACTTGAACCTTTCAATATAATAATGAATTGAATTGGAATCATTATAATTTGGTATATATATGAAATGGTACCAGTAATATGACTGTTATGTATCAAAGCCCTACTTCTTACTGACATGCTGCCCTTCCTCCTGCAGTGAAAGAGAAGGAGGAACTCCACCCTGACGTGGAGTCTCAGAGAATGAATGATGACACCTTCTGTGAATACAGGTGAGCCATAAGGTGCCACGGTGTGCTGAAAACTGAGGAAATTACATAGTTGTGTTTTATTTTATTATGGAAATGTAGTGTGCGTTGCAGCAATATGAATGTAACAACCATATGTTGCATATTTTGTGGTACTTTGTCATAGTAAGTTGACATATTTTGTGTATCTCTCTCATCCCAAAAGCAAACCTTGCATGCATGAGCTTTACCAGGATCAGCCTACAAGCCAATGTTCTCAACATTTAAGGGTCTAGGTAATCACACAGTGTAGTTAGTGGGCAATACTCAACTCAAGCTTCGCCCCCTCTAGCTGGAATAGGTGTTTGAGGCTGTGTGTTTACTTTTATTTATTTGTGTGCGAAAGTGTGTGTTGTCACGTGTATGTGTCAGCTTGTATGTAGTTGTGTGTGTGTGTAGTATGTACTCGCTGCCAATTGTGTGTGTATTGTACAGTATATATTTTGTATTAGTGTGTGACTATTGTGCATTAGTGTTTTATTTTTGCTGCCTCTCTGTAATGTGATTGCAGTAGACAGACAGTATGTAGGTCAAGAGACTCCTTAAATTAAATCCTTACACACCTAATAAATGGTGAAATCCAGATTTGATTTAAAGGTAGAACCCGCACACCGAGGTATAATTTAGACTTCCTTCCTAGACAACGTTTCGATCCATGATGGATCTTCGTCAGGTCAATTTAAAAACATCTGTTCATTCAGTCAATATATAGACTCCTCCCTGCCACATGATTTCACAGCAGACACAGGTGACACTCATCACAGTCATCGTTGCACTAATTAACAAGATGTAGAGGGAACATACCCAGAACAAACAGCTATACATTATAGGACAATAATACATAGAAAATCAGAAAATTATCTCAGAAAAAACATTTCAGGGGAAAAAAAAATATCATTTTTTTTTTTTGCATATATCCATAGGACCATACCAACTGTTTTTAAATGACATATCACAGTATATGGGCTGTAGGCCTACATGGTTCAATTCAATCACAAAATGAATATGCACAAAGCAAGGATTACCCAGAATGGTTTTCATACTAATAAACTCTTCAACCAGATATATTTCTTAGAGCTAACATTCACAAGAAATGTCTCATTTCATTATCTAATTTCAAAATCCAGATTTGAACAAACAAAAAAAGAAACATCTCATAAAAAAAAGTCTACTGGAGTATTTATAAACTGCTGTGCAAAGCGGGAAACACCACTGCTTATTGTACCTACAGTATTCAGTGTTTTTATCCACCTCTAATGTGGAAAGATGTATTTAATGAGACCAGGGGTTATTGAGGTTATTGAGACATACAATAATAGTAATATAAATATTGATGTTTATTGCATAGTGTGTCTGCTTAACAGATATAGACACCCTAACCCTGACACCTGCTTGGAAAGTCTCAATATGTAGAAAAAGTGCGGTTGGGCCTTTTAGCCAAATGCAACCCACTGCTGTATTTCATAATAGCTGTAGAATTTCATTGTTTGCATTGTTGAGCTGCTACAGTGACAAAACAACCAAATCAACTGAATCCTATTTTGCTTGACAGCATTGCAGCAACTGTGTGGCAGTGGAGTGTTAGTTTGTGTGGGTATGCAGCAGAAATCACCTAAAATAGCCGTTCTGTGTCTGCGGTTCCTCCCAAATACATTCTTATGGTTCCTGCCAAGACTACAGGAAACATGCATACAGCATACAGTGCTCACAGTGTCCACAAACCTGTTGAAAGAGTATACAGCTTAAAGGGGCAATACGTTTTATAATATATATATACAAGTTATAGAAGATATTTACTGTGCCACAGTGCAGTGATCAATACCAGTGACTCAACAATTATTCCGCTAAGTGCTGAGATTTCTGGTTCTGGCCCATACTGTGTTTTGGAGCAAATAAAAACACCCCCACCCCCCTACCACCGCTCCCACCCACCAACCTACTCACACTCTTAACTGCTCAGCGATGGAGGAAGGTGCTACAAGTGACAGGCGTTGCACGACATTTCGTTCTCAAGCCAAAAAAGCAAATGGCAAAGCAGTATTATTGCTATTGCAGTATTTTGCATTGTGATCTGCTTCACTGGAGGTTTCTGATGGATCTCTGCTCTAATCAGTTGGCTTACTCGTCTCCGTTGACTTTATTATTTATGTCAGTTGCAGGTTGTGCCAGAGACATGGTAATGTTTTTGCAATTCCTTCCACCAATAGAGGCTCATAAAAGTCATGAGCCCCTTTAATATCAACTAATCTGGCAGCCTTATTGTGTACGGTGTGTGTGTGTGTGTGTGTGTGTGTGTGTGTGTGTGTGTGGGAACTAAGATCTTTTGGTCTTATTTCGATACAGAGTTTAGAAACATCAGTCTGGAAGAACTACGGTAAAATGAGTTTGTGGACACTTGGCTGCAACTATCTGTTTAAAATGCCCCTCATGGTTGGTTTCATGAGGCTGTGCTGGCTACTGTCCCCCTCAGAGTGCCCTTAGCCTTCCTATGATGTTGTTTTTCCTGGCTTTAGTGCCGGGCTTAGGGCTCTCTTGTGCCCTCTGTATCTCTGTTGGCAACGTGCCACTCACTGGCTTCCCACATGTCTGGGGAGCTGCCAAGTGCCAATTATGCTCGTGCCAATTCCTCTCATGGAGACAGCCTTCTGCTGCCCTGCCCCTTTGTCCACTGTGAGAACAGCTAGTGTCATAGCTGCAGTCAGATGGTAGCCAATGTTGTGATGCAACTTTAATCTCAGCTACATTATCTGTTGTTTTCACCCCCTTCCTTTAACCCCTATTTTTTCCTGTATTTCTGTATATTTTGGGAGACTGCAGCTCGTGTGGGAAACTTAAATAAATAAAACTTCAGATGCAAAGGCAAAAAACTCCCTTTCTAAGCCTCTATTTTCCAGGCAGCCCCCAAACCAAGTCAGCATGGGTCAATGGCAAGACAAGTGTAATTACCTTCTGCCCAGCGATGCGTCCCCGTGTCTCACACGCTCGTGGCGGCCGAAAAGGAAAGGAAAGCCCAGCGCTTTTCACACGGTAGCGGCCGAGACGACAACGGAGCCGGATCCCCGATCGAGGGCCCGTGAATGAGCCGGGACTCAAAAGCACTCAGCCCCTCTTTTATCACTGTGTTCAAAGTCATTGTGGGGGGGCTGCAGTGACTGCGGTGGTCCGCAGCACTTAGATAAGAGCCACTTATCTTCGGCGCTCTCGGGTCGTCAGAGAAAGAAGGTTTGATAACGGCTGAAATGGGGACCTTATGTGGCGTGCATGGTAAAAGGATTCGCGGAATAGGATAGATAAGATTGGTTATTAAAAATCCACGTGGAGAAGAGCCGATATGTAGCCTAAGTTTGAACCACATCTCTATATTAAAATCCTGCTCAGAATGCTTATATTTGACACAGGTGACAGCTATGCTACAAATGGCACTATATCACACACGAGCCCCTTGAGCATCCTTTCTTAACACAGACCCGATGCGTTATGAATACTAAACTTAAGGCGGGAAACATATTACCGAACGTGGACGGGTTAGGGAATTAGAAGGGAGCGCGGGGAGGAGAGAGTCCTCGGTGGTTCGAGGTGACCCTGCGTCTTGTAGCAGCGAGACACCTGCAGGTTGGCCAGTTGCCCGGCCTTAAATTGGCATCTAATCTCCTCGGCCTGTGTGTGGGCCCCTCGGGAATACCAGGAATGACAGGCTGTTTGTCTAGGATTGCGTGCGGCCTCCCTCTCTTCCCGCTCCCGTTCTCACTCCCTCGCCCCCCCCCCCCCCCCCCGGCGCGCCCCGCCCCGCTGTGCAGCCACTGCATCCCTTCCTGCCTACCGCCCGTAGTGATGTATCGAAGCCATATGAACTCGCTCCGTGAGTGTGAATGTGTGTGTGCCTGTAGGTGCAGCCGACCATTTAATAGTCTATATGTACATGTCTGTGTATATGG
>CABFOP010102145.1:0-10344 GCA_900683385.1 Anoplogaster cornuta | reverse complement strand
TGCAGCGTTTGGGGTATTCACAAAAAGAGGGTGGGACCCCCTTCCCCCCCCCCCCCTACACTCTCTGCATAGGTACACTGATACTGGGGCTAGGGCTGATTCCAGGCTACAATAAAGCATCATATCAGACAATCTCTCCTGTGTTGAAATCAGATATCAAGAGGTATTTCACACTTACAATGACAGTGTTTCCCTGAGCTCAGAACTTTTATTTGTGGTGGTAGAGCATCGGGGAAGGGACAAAGTGTCCGTTTAGCAGGTGATGTCTTTCTCACACAAGCGGATGAGGGGGAAAAATAAATGTAAAATGTAGTACTTGGAATTAGTATAAATTTCTCTTTCTGACATCCAAAAGAAGAGTCTGTACCACCACTAATAAATTGCATTGGTCCTCTGAGAAAAACTCCCAAACTCTCTGCAAACCTCAAACAAGAGCACAACTATTTTCTCAATATTTATTTTATTTGCACACTGGAAAACCTGCATGTTTTGGTCATGCAGGACCTTCCTCAGGCTACAAACACAGGATTTATTATGTCTTTATGTAGATTGTCTATACCTTTTGTATCCATCCTCTGTTTGTTAGTTATGGTGAACTCCATTCCTTGTACTTTTGTCTGTAGGATGTCTGGAATATATATATCAGATTCTTCTTGGAAGGTCCTTCATGCTGTGTTCTCATTTTGACACCTTCTTGTTCTCCAGGAGTTGTTTGGAGCTGTACAGGTCTCACCACTAAGCTCTGGCTACTCATTGGGTAGTTCCAACTGGATCATCCAATCCCATCACGAGAAAGTCGCCTATGTGTCTGGCTCATCCCTCCTCACCACGCATCCACAGGTAGACATTGGATGAAATTATATATGGAGATAGTGTGAAAACTGTCATGCATCAGAATTAGTGGTAATGGATCGTAGTTGATCCGCGATCGGTAAGGACCGCCCCCCACGGTTCGGCACGCATGTGAACCGCGGATTACAGTTTTATTGCCGCTGTTACTTTTAAAAGTAGTAATTCCCTAAATCTTGATGCAGAGTTGCAGTGAAACTGATTAAATAAAGATATTTAAACTTTATAATCTCGGGCACAGAACAGGTAAAGATAATTGCAGCGATCGTTTCTGGTCTATTTTTAGTGTCAAGCTGGGCAGGAAGTCACAGGAACGGTATAGAGCATCCCGTCAAAATAAAACAAATTTCAAAATACATTTTTGATATCAGCTAGTCGACGTCACTGCCCGAGTTGACAAATCAATTGGTCGACTAATCATGCCCATCCCTAATGTGGGCATTGTGTGAGAAAGCCATATGAGAATGGCAATACATCAAGCATGGCCACACATTTGAAGTGACATCACCCTGGTGTGTTTTTTTGTTGTTGATCCAAAAAATGATCCGATCCGTGACTCAAAACCGTGATAAGATCCAAACCGTGAGTTTTGTGATCCATTGCACCACTAATCAGAATAACGTTTTATTCAGCCCGAGGTGAAAATTGAGTTGAAAATGGTCTCAAACGTTATATCTACGATCTAAGTAAAGTGCTTTATTTATCTTGCCAGACACTTTAATACTGTAGGCTCAGAGATTGACACATTACTACTCTTGGAAGATTAAATAAGCCCTCCTCATGTATGCTATGATGAGCTGGCTAGATAGTTTGGCTTGCAAGGCTACCTTTGCTTAGGGGTGTTAACCAAACTTTTCTTCTCCTCTGCTTCTTAGCCTATGGACCAGAGCTCCTTGAAGAACAGTGACGTTTTGATTTTGACAGGTCTCACCCAGATGCCCACTGCCAACCCAGACGGCATGCTGGGGGAATTCTGCAGCAACCTGGGTAAGGTGTTGGAGACTTGCTATAATAAAACGTTCTTAGGTCCGATCTGTGGAGTTAAGATTGAATGCTTTATCAGTTGTTACTGGGAAGCAGTTCAGTTCAATTTGCACATTGAACTTCAAGTGACCTGATCCCTTTGTGCATAGTCACAGTCCTTTAACTAGCAGTCTAGGCAGGATATATGTAGGGCTTCACCATTAATTGTGTATATAAATTTTATTCACTGTAGTTGAAAATAGTCAAGAAGTTGATGCGATTCCCATTCTGCAGGAAAATCATTTTGTTCCTTAAAACCTTTCAATTAGCACCAGCTGTGTTTCACTGCGATTCATATCATGACCAAAAACATTTTTTTGTAATCATTTATTTATTTCTATTTGTCTGTGGTGTCCTAGTTGATTTTTGAGTTTTATGCTTGCATCAAACCGTTATCTTTGTTTGCGTTTGTAGCTATGACTATTCGAGCGGGAGGCAATGTGCTGGTGCCCTGCTACTCCTCCGGGGTGATATACGACCTGCTGGAGTGTCTGTACCAGTTCATCGAGAGCGCCAACCTGGGGACTACGCCCTTCTACTTCATCTCACCTGTCGCCAACAGCTCCCTGGAGTTCTCTCAGATCTTTGCTGAGTGGTAAGGAGCTGTTAATCAGAATTTCCGTAATGAATTGGTAATAATAAGGCAGGAATGACAGAAAATATGATGATGGAATAAGAGAAAACCAAACATCAACATATATCACAATTTCCTTTTCTAGCTATTCCTGGGCAAAACACGTATTCATATTTATGACTGTTGCATGGTGTAGTGGGAGAGTACCTGCATTTGAGAAACACTAGTATTTCGTAGTGCTTCATATCCTATTTTCTATCTTCAAACTTTGTAAAATTGTCAAATACAGGTGATGATGTTTTTTTGTAATCATTCCACCAGGCTTTGCCACAACAAGCAGTCAAAGGTTTACCTCCCAGAACCTCCGTTCCCCCACGCAGAAGTAAGTCCTTTTGCCGTCACTTACTGGAGATGCACTGGGATGTCCAAAACATAAATATATGGAGGCCCGCTGCTGAAGAGTGACTATAGAGGACGCCGCGATGCGGGCTTGTTTCTTACACCTCCCTGTCTCCCCTCAGCTGATCCAAACCAACAAGCTGAAGCACTACCCCAGTATCCACGGAGATTTCAGCAGCGAGTTTCGCCAGCCGTGTGTGGTGTTCACCGGTCACCCCTCTCTGCGCTTCGGCGACGTGGTTCACTTCATGGAGCTGTGGGGCAAGTCCAGCCTCAACACCATCATTTTTACGGGTGAGCAGTGAAGCACAGTCGAATTGTTTTCCAATCGCCCCCCGTGTCTCTCACTATGCATGGATGTATTTTCTATTTCATCCACACGACACGGAAAAAACAACACATGGCATTGCTTTTTATAGAATGCTAGAAAGTACACTTCTCTGCAGCCCACAAGCTTCAGTGGACTGGTGAACTTTTATAATCATCCCTTTGTGTCCTCGTGTGGCCAATTGAATTGTTTCATGACTACTTGCTGTTTGTGATCAGCTACTAGTGTAAATGTTTGTGGTCTACACATGAACATGAAATAACAATAAAAACAAAGCAAGAAATATAGATAGATAGATAGATAGATAGATAGATAGATAGATAGATAGATAGATAGATAGATAGATAGATAGATAGATAGACTTTATTAATCCCCTAGGGGAAATTCGGGTGTCCCAGCAGCAACAATACAAGAGAAACTATACAGGTAAAACAAAAAACAGAGTAGAAAAGCAAAAGCAAAAAATCCAGTACAAAATATGTTATAAAGTAAAGTGTCCAAAGAGGGTGGGGAAACGGGAGACTATACAAAGTACAAATGCAAAATACAATACTATACAAAAGGCTATACAAAGACTATACAAAGTACAAATGTTAAATACAATACAAGATACAATATAACATATATACAATATAAAGGCATGTGAAAAAAGATAGTGAAAAACAAGAGCAGCAGGTCCTCTTCTCCTACTGCACTATGTTGTGACTGGATGACTTCTCTCCCCCCAGAACCAGACTTCTCCTACCTGGACGCTCTGGCTCCCTACCAGCCGCTCGCTATGAAGTGCGTCTACTGTCCTATAGACACACGGCTCAACTTCCACCAGGTATCCAAGCTGCTCAAGGAGGTCCAGGTATGGAGACTGATAATAGCCGGTTTACACTTCCCTGTTCACAAACATAAATGTACTGTTTGAACATAAATAAAAAAACTGCAAAAATAAAAGTGCTTTAAGATAAAAGGAACAAAACAAGCATAGTATGCACAGAATCCCTTAATATGATCCTAATAACTGATACTTAAAAAAACAAAAAATGTCCACACTCATTCCTCTACCACTCATTCCTCTACCAATCTTATTGAACAATTGACATGGGGTGGTTTCATGGACACAGCTTTGATTAAACCAGGAGTAGGTCTGGGATAATATGAGATAATATGGGATAACTTATAACACATGAACATGGTTGGATAATAGGAGATAATTGCAGAGTTTTCTCAAAACCTTGAAGTGGGCTTAGACATGTTTGTGTTTTGTGTTGATTTAGTGGAGTTCGATAAGACCAACCAATCACAGACAGTATTAGACTTTCTTCTGGCTCAGATTCATTAAATCCTGAACTACCTTTACTCTTTGGCCTCTTTTCTAAGCGGTGCATGGTAATGTTAATGAGAAGTTTAACCTCCTTGGATGAATTTAATTGAAAGCCTCCTTTAGTCCTGGTGTATCTCTCACCATCACCTATGCAGTCCAATCTTCCAGTCAGAACAGGTTCAATCCAGGAATATTTTAAACAATCTCTTGAGTTAGTCCACCTTAAATGGACCATTTTAGCATACTAAGTTGATCATTTGTCCCCTGGCTTCCCCTGCTGCAGCCCCTCCATGTGGTGTGTCCAGAGCAGTACACTCAGCCTCCACTGACCCAGTCCCACCGCTCGGATCTGATGCTGGAGCTGCAGCCTCCTCCGATGCCCTACCGCCGCTGCTCCGTCCTCAGCCTGCCCTTCAGACGGCGCTACGAACGCATCCACCTGCTGCCCGAGGTGAGACGCATCAGAGCTGTAACCAGTGCAGTGTAATTCCTATGAGGACGAATATTTTCTTAAATCAGCATGTCTCATTAAAAAGTCTTAATAAAGGGAGACAATGGCATATGGTGCACTTTTCCGCTCATAATGCTTTCTGAATTAAAGCTGGAAGTGCTGTAATTATTCAAACTCGGCAACAGATGGAGAATTTCTGTCTAAAAAACGTTTTATTCTCCTATTCATAGCTGGCCAACTCCCTGGTGCCCTCTGAGATCAAACCTGGCACCTCTGTGGCAACTGTGTCTGCCGTGCTGCAGTCCAAAGACAACAAGCACATGCTACAGGTTTGTGTCTTATACATGACTTTGTATGACTGTGTGAAAGTAGGCGTCCACATATAACTCAGGAATAAATGAACCAAACACAAGAGAAGACACCAACAGGAAAAAAGATTGATTGATATTATTTTATCTGTACAAAATGAGTGTTTTCTCTCATGTGTTGACAGCCGGTGCCGAAACCCCCCCCAGCTCCCCCCAGTAAGAAGAGGAAGCGTGTGATTGAGGAGCCCCCGGAGGTGCTGGCCCCCAAACCCCTGCTTAGTGGGGCTGTACCCCTGGAAGCTTTCCTGGCCACACTGCACAAGGTCAGAGGTCCGGTGTTGTCAGTGGCTACATTCACATGCATGGAGAGTTACGTTCTTAACCCAGTTACTGTTATGGGTTGACGCATTTCAACATCATAACTTTGTTAGAATAACCCACTTAAATTTGTAATCTGATTATGAGAAACCCAGTTATGATGCTACATTTTAGTTGATAATTTAAGGGCGAGTAATTTCTCTCCCTGGATACTTAAAAATGCAACAGTCTTTAATGATGGTCAAGAACACGCAGACATGGGAAGTTGATGGTGCATACATCTCCTTCCCCCGCTGCAGCATGGTATCACAGAGGTGAAGGTGGAGGAGACGGCAGACGGACACATCCTGCACCTGCAGGCAGAGGATACACTGATCCAGCTGGAGGAAGACGGGACACACATCGTCTGTGACAACAACGAGCCTCTGCGCACCACTCTACGAGACCTGGTGCTGCGCTTCCTGCAAAAACTCTGACTCGAATCCTCCTTATGTGTCCTCTTTCATTATTATTTTTAATGGTATTTCTGCATTATTGGACTTCATAAGTGGATAGCCACGGAAAAGAAGGGTATGTGGACTGGAGTCAAACTCAGAATGTTTTAAGTGAAATGTGCATTTGTCTGCTGTAGCAGAGTGCCCTCACCTCCATATTTTGTAAGTGTCAAATTTACAGTAGTTACTGTAAAGCCTGATTATATTTTGTAAAATAGTATTTTGTATTAAAACACTTGGTGAAAATGTTTAAGAACATCTCAGTGAATGTATCCCCAGAGAGGCAGAAACACCAATCACTGAGCTGTTTGGCTTTCCAAATGAGGAAGAGACATTTCCTGTAATATGGATTTATCTAGACATAATTTGTCAAACCTGATTTTGTGGTTTTAAGTCTAACTTGAGCTGTTAGATCACATGTAATAAGTTCTCAGCTAAAATATATTTTAATAGGCTACTGATCCCAACCCCATCTAAATGAAATGTTCCAAGGACCCCACAGATGTAACACCCACCTACTGAACTACCTTTACATTATTTACTAAACAGGCCTATATGCATTACAAACAATCAACTACATTTCTAGTTCTATTCCTGAACGCTCCATAGATGATCCAGTCTCCATATCCATTTTTACAAAATGCTGGTCCTCACCTGAGCTGGATACTTATGTAGTAGAAAATTACACTAAATACAAGTGTGCCTATGGTGCTAGCTTGGCTACCATTCAATAAGAGCAGATGAAGGTGGAGATTAAAGTCCCAGTTAGTGGTGAAAACTAACTCAAGTGTGCCAGAAAGCCAGCTTTGAGGATGGATGCTATTCACAGCAACCATATATGTTATTTACATCCAAACATTGGTGATTGCCTGTGCCATTTTGACCCTTTTTAGTTATGGCAACTTGAAATTATTTAATTGCCTTTTTGACTAGGTTACACATCGCACACAAAATAACCAAGTATTTTACCTTGAGTTAGATTTCATATAAGAAAAACCCAGGTCACTGGTTATTTGTCAGAAAATATTTAATTGACAGTTTACATGCAGCTAAAAATATCTTACAGTGTACTACATGAGCATTACTTAGATAATACAACTGTATGCAGCAGAACAAACTATAATGAAGTGTCAGATTCTTAGGCTCAGCCAAAAAAATGACCTCCCTTCCCTACAAATACCACAGACCTGACATACACATCAAAACTGAAATTAAATAGCAAATTACTATAAATCAGTGATGGTCAGGGGAGAGAAGGTACTGTAGGAGCGAGTTATTGTTGCGTTTGAGCGTTTTGTAAGTGAATTTCCACAGTAGACAAGACCATGAATACTAGGAGGAAGAACAAATAGATAATATTGTAACAACCAGTCAGAATTGGGAGTAAACCACCATGCAGTGTAAATATGTGATACCCTGCCTGCATGCAACTCTCAGACATTCACCCCGTGACCAGCTAGATACATATCACCATTCATTAGCTGATACTGGGACCCCCCTCAAAGCCACATTGATAGTGCATGTGTAAGACAACGAGGTATAGTCTGGGACTGTGGTTCCTTAACAAATTCACAAATCCTACAGACTGGGACAGACACATCAAACTTTAAATTAAACCTGTGTTAAAAGGTACCCATATCAGCATTATTATTGATTTATGGACACTTTCTAGCTTATGTGTGACAACCAGGTGTCCTATTTGCACTGCGTGTGCTTTGCACCCTCAATTCTTAACTGGCCGTGACAGTATTGTCCTCTTTGTTTTTCCTTCTAATAAGAGATACAGGCAGTGCATTTGGAGGGACTCTGGTGTGATGACATCACTTCCTGGTGTCACCTGAGGGTGATTTGGTCTTGAACAGATTGTGGCTTAGAAAAAAAAAAGTGGACAGTATTGTCAGAAGTGGCGGGACTTTTTGAAGGCAGGATGAGAGGGGATGCCACAGCCTTTGTGTATACAAATTACAAAACGTATTCCCTTTATTAAATATTTCAGCTTCTTATTTAACTTTAAGGTGTTCTAGGTAAAAGGCACTTCACATTCCCACCATCCTCCCTCTATTTAAATTTAAACAAATCGACCACTGCTCAGAGGCGGCCAGAAATGGGGTTTAGTTAAAGCATACCACCGCGCATGTAACACACTGCCAATTCTGGATCCCTGTGATGACGCTGTCCACTCCTCTTTTTTCTAGGTGCTAGTGCATACCTTGTTAAAGGGACTTGGTTGTGGAAGTGATACCTAGCCAATACTAATTGTGCCACAAATCTCAAGTCCTCATCTTCCAGGCACTAAATGACTGCAAATCTGATAGGACTGAATTAAGTGTAAGCAGTGCAGTAAGAGCTCCATCTCTCTACCAGCTGTTAATAATATGTGTACAGTAACGGTGTAAAGCACAAATGCCAAAACTGCTTATACCTATCAATTCCACTCAGATCTGCACTCTTACTGTGCCTTGCAAGTCGGAAAGGTGAGTTATTTTTGTCAGTGGATGGCTAGAAAGACAATTTTTCTGTGGCCAGCCGTGGGGGAATCCAACCATATAAATTAATCCTCCGTCTTGTCAGCTGCCTGACGTTCGTCCCCTTCCCCTACTTGGACTCCTTCTCGGCATCCTGCAGGCTAGAGCGGATGCCCAGCTTCTTTAGTTCCTCAACCAGGTCTCCATTCTGGTGCATCTGGAGCAGGATGTCGCAACCTCCCACAAATTCACCGTTGAAGTACACTTGAGGGATCGTGGGCCAGTTGGAGAAGTCCTTGACTCCTGCAGCAACAGAAGTTTGTTTGGAATAAATAGAAGAACGGGATGGTTAGCATAAGCGTCGATAGCCATCGCAGCTGAACAGACAAAGAAGAGAGAGCTGCCTGCAGAAACTCAAACTTCATCAACAGGAAATCCAAGGAAAAGATGTCAGTAATGGACACAAAGTTTGACTGCCAAGTGATTTTTGGAAAGTTTGGTGCAAACCCCACAGCAATGACTGCTTAACCTAGAGGATTCTCAAGGCCTGTGGGAACACCGTCACAGCACAGAGCCTGTGAAATAAGGGGGCCAGTATCATTTGGTAAGTTAGAGCTGAAGTCTGCTTCTTTATGATGTGGTATGAAACACTTTCAGCAGCACTGCAATGGTATATTGTGACAATATCGCCCACTGGACTTCCCACTGATGATCAATTGTGCATTACAGTGGTCCTAACTTGGGGGAAGCACTCTTGTCAGACTCATCTCATTCCCAGTTTCTAAGACTTATGTCACTGACTGCATGTAATCTAGAAAGAAAAGAAAAGAATTTCAATCCCAAAGTTATATGACAACAAATAGACTTTGGGTACAACAGTTTCATTCAACTTGAGTGTGATGACTTGCACTGCTGTTACAAAATAAGCCTCGATTGACATTATCCTGCTCACATGCAATTGTGATGTAACTGGAAAAACATATCCTTGTTCCTTGAACTCACACATAGTTACTGACTAAATATATAACAGGAAAAACTCCCTGTCATGGCAAATTACAACAAGTTTGGCTAGAAAAACTTTTAGAAAGCCTTTAATCGTCTAAAGTTTGACTTGAAGCACCACGCCCTTTGGTGCTGCTGTAGAGTACTGATAAAAACATTATCTACTACAGTAGATTTGAAAAGCTGAAAAACTATGCTAGCTATGGCTGATACAGTTGGCTTAAAGGTGCCATTTGGTAACGTAAATATGAGAGACGTGTTGACATGAGGCAGTGAAGGCCTGGACATTAGCTAAAGCAATTAAGGGTATTTTATTTTATGTATTTTATCACACGCCTACTGGGCCACTGTGGAGAGATTCAACCAAAGAGTGACCTCTGGGCTGAAGTTAAACTGAGAGCTTTGTTGCTGTCATGATTCCCAACATGCTCTCTCACTGACTGACCTTGTCTGAGATCCTGGTCGTCCAACACGTTGTACGCAGCATACTCGTCCACTCCATTCATCCTGAGGACCTGAACCACGGCGTTGCTGAAGCCACACATGGGCTGCGCCGGAGTCCCCTTCATGAACACGACCACCTTGTCCTTCCTCACCAGCTCGGCGAGGTCTTTCTTAGCACCCGCCGCGGCGCACAGGAGCCGGGCAGAGGCCAACGACACTCGTCCGTCGGCTTGCCTGGGCAGGTAAACGGCGGCACCAGCCCGCAGACACGTCGCTGTTGACCGGATTAAATTGTTCATGGTCTTCGGTGGGTTGTGTCTTAATAGAAGAAGCAAATGAATGACGTGGAGACCGACCCACCACGGCGGAATCTT
>CABFOP010102110.1:0-12202 GCA_900683385.1 Anoplogaster cornuta | reverse complement strand
TAGAGCCACTTAAGAGCTGCACAGATCAGTTCATCGGATCATGTTCTCCCTGGTATGACCACAGATGTTGACCAGCGAGCAGCTCAGATGACCGATGGCTGGTACGGGCTTCCTGGCCAGCAGCTCGCCATAGGCGGCTCCTCAAATCTCCGAAAACATCGGTGCAGATTTCCAAACAGGCGTTATTTGGATAAACGGACCACATATTGGGAATCTACATGGTTACTCTCTCGCCTGAAAATATTAAAACTTAATAAAGTGACATATTAACAGTCCTACAGCTAAACTTACAGCAGCTTTCAACCTGGCTCATAGGGTCTGTCTGGGCTCATTCATGGATGTCTTAAAAGAACGCGCTCGTTCGTGAATGCGCTACTCCCATGGTACTCCGGGCGGCAAATACGTAAGTAGACACTACTGCGCATGACCGTTGGGCTGCACATCACGGAAGTAAATCCGTATGAATGGGCAGCCATCTTTAACACCCCATCCAGTTCTTTTAATACATCCTTGTATTCAAAATGCACCGGTTGTTTTCTTCTTCCTGGAGGTGGGCCTTACTATGCACGACGGCCACTGTGACACGTGAAAGCTGTCAATCTCAAAGACAACTGACAGATTCCCACAGAAATATTAACGTTTCATATTATTTGGATAGGATTTCCTTAAAGAAACGTCATAAAGTGCCTCGCAGCTTATTTTATCATTGAAAATGTCATTACATTTTAGTAAATTAACACTGTTTGATAATACAACAGCATTTTTGTCAAACCTTTCAGACTGTACATATACATTGTCAACCGTTGTATAAGTCATTATACCCTTTAGGAAATTCTTTGCTGTGGGTTTGAGGTGTAGCCAGTAAAGAATGGTATTCTTGCTATATTGGAGACACCTGCCACTCTTTATCATGAACACATTCATGTTATTTTGATGTATCAAATATTGGTTGAGGTAAAGTGTTATTTATTGTAAGCATTATTTGTGGTGGTAGTCTATCGAACACAATTTCAGAATTTGTGGGAACACTTGAAAGAAATAGACTTCAGTTAAAAAAAATTGACAACATAAAATTTATAATATACAAATATTATATGTTGGGCCCTAATGCATGCTTCAATTCTATTTCACAGCATAACAAACATGCTGCATGTTAAACAACCCACATTTATGGTTAGGTAAAAGCATAGTGCTTGCTAAAATGTCTGGTTTTATGATCAGTTAGTTCTATACTTGCAGGTAAGAAAAGTGTGTGTATTGCTGCAATCTGTCCTTGCAGGGGCAGCATACATATAGACAGGGTCTGAAAATAACTCCCTGGCCTCTCATAGCTGAAATTCTGTGGATGCCAACTCGGGTAATTACAAAAATGTCCAAGACCAGTTGAAGCTGGGGCAAGGCTCAAATGTGCAAATCCATATTTTAAAGGAGACGTATGAAAGCTGAAATTAAATGAAAGCTGTGTTATGGTAAATGTGGATTACCAACTCCATGGTGGATGTGTGGGCTTGGGCCAGGTTTTTCTGTAGGAATACAGGATGGTTCATTATTAATGTTTTCTCATGAAAATGTTTCCCTTTCTTCTTTGCTGGAGGTGTTTTGAGTTATCGAAATTGAATGGACATCCTTTGGCCAATCAGGACTAACTACTCACCCTGGATACATAATGTTTCTTAAAGCATAACTCTATCTTAGCTTCATTTTCCATCATACTGATAGATTCTGGGGGGAAATTCAGCAATTGCTTCACTGTAGAGGTAGTCTAAAAAAAATCAACCCCAAATGCACCCCAAAAATTTCACTTTTGAATGAGACATATATTTTTAATTTACAGTTTATTCATGACCGACAGCTTGCATTATTTATTTAACACTACTTTACACAGCGTGCATGTTAGTGCATGTTAGTGTCAAATGGCACGAGGAAAGCATGACTTCAGATAATTCACATCTCATTCGGCATTCTCATTCCTGTTTTTCCTGCTGTTGTAACGCCCAAATTTCCCCCACCGGGGATTAATAAAGTCTATCTATCTATCTATCTATCAATCGGTGTGTTTAAAAAAGAAAAGACATGCTGTGGGTGCTTTTGGGGTTGATTGTTGAAGTGTCCATTGGCCATATAGGATTGTATTTAACGAGATCTTGGTCAGAATCGATTGGTATGGTGGAAAATTGGTCAAATATGTAGGTATGCTTTGGTCTGTACTGGTATTAAACTATTATTATTAAATTATCTGGAAAACAAACATTTGTTTTAACTGGAAAAATATGATCGATATTTTGTTCTTGAACACAGATCTAACATTGTGTCTTATGCTTTTAGGGAAGGTTGCCCTCTGCATCATCAATGTGAAAAATATCCGGGCAGTGGAGAAACTGGATGAAAGTGCCTTTAACCGCAAAAATGTAAGCCGCCAACAACTAATCATTAGCTCTTAAGCAGGGCCTCCTTGTAATGGAGACATAGGTCTCAGGGGGTCGAGGTCCTCCTCTGTTTCTGTTTAAATAAATAAATCATGAAATGTGGTCTTGGTTATCCCTTGAAGGTTTGTGGACCCTGTACTAAATGAATGTGAGTGGGTGTCGTAATTTACCACAGGGCTAACTTATCTTTGTCTGTCTTATCTTGTACTCAACGTGATTTAAACGCTCTGTTCCTCCGGTGTCAGATGTTCCAGGTGGTCCACGCAGAGAAGCCACTGTATGTGCAAGCAGGGAACTGTGTGGAAGCCAGTGAGTGGATGGAAGTCCTGAGCCAGGTCAGTCGATGTAACGAGGGACGACTTTCCAGCTTCCACCCTTCAATCTACTCCGCCGGAACCTGGCAGTGCTGCAAAAGCCTGAGTGACAATGCACCCGGCTGTAAGCCCTGCACAACGTGAGTCTTTCTCTGCCTTATCAGCATCATCACCACCACCAACATAAGAACTGAAATACTCAGTCCAGATAGCAAACTCATTGCGAATGTTTAGAATGCTCTGCAAACCATGTCAACTTTGTGAACACTCCTTTAGTCTTTTAAGGAAATGTCTTCAGTCCTTTCAGTCCTTCTTGGAAACTGCTTGAGACAGTGTATCCTCAATCCTCTTCTCTCAGATTTACGAGCGGTCCAGTTGTCTATCTCTCCATCCTCTAGGCCTCTAGGTCTTCTCCATTTTCCAGAAATATTTTAAGGCACTCTTCTGTCACAAGAGGTGTCCAATTCTCTCCGGCTGCAGTCAACAGTCTCCACTCACCTATTTATAAACCTGACATGCTTTACATGCTAACACTATCACACAATAAATGAATATGGATTAACACAGATCATAAAATCATGGTTTCTCACTGTTTTGAAATGCAGCCAGTAGGTAGGGTGTGTGTCCGTCCGCTATAACTCCTTAATGCTGTAAGATGTGGAGTTCATATTAATACCACCTATATGTTATGTGTTTGATATATTATGGTGGGACATTAAGCAGCTCAAGTGGCTCTTGGTCACAAAACGGAGAGCAGAAAACAACCATTGCATTATTGCTTAGTCTCAGCGCAGGGCTATTGGGGAAATCCATTTATTTTGTTTTAGAAAGAACATGAGAACACACAAATATTCAAAACACGGGACAAACAGTTCAGCTTCTAAAATGGAAAATGGAAAGAGCCCAAAGCAAGAAATATCTACAGCTACATCATTAAGGTCAAGTAAAATGTTCAAAACACGGGACAAACAGTTTAGCCTCTAAAATGGAAAATGGAAAATACCAAATGGAAAAGAGCCCAAAGCAAGAAATATATACAGCTACATCATTATGGTCAAGTAAAATGTTTGGTCAGTATGCAAGTTGGCATTGACATTACCCTGGTGTGCTAATGACTAGAACAAGGAGAAGCGAGTCAGGCAGCTTCAATGCTGTGCTGAGAAGGTCGGTGCTGCGTTATCTTCTTTAAGCTATAGAATGGTGTGAAGGCCACTCTGACTACTCCCATTATTCTGGACTTCACACGTAAAACTTCGGCATCCATCCCACCCAGTACCACAATTTAATTCATCGCACACAACGTTGGATTGATTACTCAAATACCACACTTAAATTTTGAGTGAGCAATACTATGGCATGTGTTTGTTTTTAGTATGCTGTCATAATGCATTTTTGCCAAGCCGTTTCTTGATTTGTTAGGACGTTTGTTTTTTTGCTAAATAAAAAAGCAACTTTAGAGTTGACCAACAGCATTTATTATTTAACTGTGCCCCGAAAATAAACACCTTGTGTGGCCTGGTGACTCCTACAAAATCCTCACACCAGTATTAAATCCAAACAAACATTTCAGCCACATTTCTGCGTTCTATCTAACCACTGCAGATTTCTTAACCTTCACCCAATCCCCAGTAGAGCTCAGTCATATCTGGACCACATTTTCATGTATATTTATTTTCAAGAACAAGATAATACCGCAGCACTGCCTTGACACGTTTTCTGTTATATTCTAGTCTGTTATGTCTGTGTATATTGTTTTTTAAGTGCACAGGACTCAGGTCTCAGTAAGATTCCTCTCCTTTAAACATGAAAATATTATCTTATTCTCTTCTCTCGTCTATTCACCCCTGGTCAAGCTCTCTTTACCCCTGTTCTGTCTCTCCTGTTTCAGCACCATGCTGGCCAACTTGCAGTTGGATATAGACTGCGACCGGGAGACAGAGAGAATCTTCTCCCTCCTGTCTTCGAATGATACCAAGCTGCAGAACATGGAGGGTCAGTGTCTCCTCATGTGAAATATCTATATATTTAACATGTAGTCCATAGGTCAGACAGAATGTGTCTGTTATCAGGGTAGTAAAGGATTGATGGTTGTACTTGTTCTCAAATACAAAGCAACCAAGAAGTACTTTTGAAAAGTCAAATCTGTGTGAAAGTACAACTTGTGAAAAAGACAGTGTGTGGCAGCCTATGCAATGTGATGTATTATGATGTGTGTCCACATACACATTCACTATTTGTGTGTGTGCTCTCTCTAGATGCATGTGCCAGCATGGCAGTGTACCAGGGCCCTCAGCGGGAACAGGAGGAGTACTTGAAGTTCACCATTCAGGACCCTAAAGAGACCTTTCACACCCTCAGACAGCTCCGCAACATCATGGAGGAACTTCAGACGCAGCACAACATCAGGAGCGACCCTACAGCACAGTACGGCAGCCTGTAAGTCGAGGTGCAGTCGCCACTGAACTACACAGGTACACACACACACAAATATACAGACTCATCTTGGTTACCCTCTCTGTTGCAGGGACAACCCAATAGTGGGGAAAACCTCCTAACCGGTCTAGGCAGGTCCGGCCTGAGACAGCCATACCAACAGGTGGCAGTATGCCACATACAGCACCACAGTGACACGCCGGTGTCCCATAGGAGCCCCAGGAGTCGTCCCAGAGAGAACGCCCTCTGTGTGTCCAGAACCGAGAGCGATACCCCCCCCGAGCCCCCAGAAGTCCTTACTCCTACTACAGAAGTGGAAGCCTAAGCACAGGAAGTAGAACGATCTCCCGCCCTCTCCAGGATCTCTCATTGGTCCTCACATAGAGGAGCCCCATGGTTGTTTTTGTTTTCCTTTTGCAGTATGTTGCCCTGTCTCCTCCCCCTCACTTGCATACACATCGCAGTTCCCATATCAAGAGACTGCTCCCGTTCCGTGTCTTGAGTTGCATATAGTCTCAATATTGTCTGTTTTTCTTTGTCTCCAGTTGTGAAAAGAGACATCATTAGTTGCTGTGTGAATAGGCTGCTAAAATATTTGTATTCACCCAGTTTTATATCAACAACCATTATGATGCTTTCACAATCTTTTAAGGTTTGCTATTGAGGTCTATCCAGTCCTAATAGCAGACACTGATAATCATCTTTATTTTTACCCCATTCTTTTTTTTTCTCATTTTGTCTCCTTCGTCACCTGAACAAATATGTATATTTTCAGAGTACAGTTAAGTAGATAAAACCGATCTGCCTTACTTTGCTGATGGATGTTTAATTTTTTTAAATTCTTTTTTTACATCCAATGCTGAGGGAATAATGCAGAAGCACTTTAAATATTTGGAGCCTTCCAGATGGAAACATTTAGATACATGGTATCAGAGTTCCCCATATTGATCAGTTACATGATCTTGAGTACATTCTTGTGTCATTCCTGTATAATAACATTTATAGCCTGTAGATTTTAATAGCTATTTTTCTTAACCAAAGAATATTTCGTAGGTTTGACTTGAAAAAGAATATTAATGTATTTTGAATACAGATGTTTTAAAATGGAAAGAAATTATATATATATTTGGTTTATGTATACATTTTTGGTAATATATCCTTTGCTTTTTAATGACTAAGACAATTAGATAAAATATGGTCAGTTCTGGACCCTGATGGCACGTGTGGCTCTCTAAGTGGATTTCCATGTGAATGTGATTTGTGGTATTGGTACGGTTTCCATCAGATGTGTGCTGTCGACAGCATAATTATCCACATATATCTGTATTGGCATCACATCAGGCAGAAGACCACATGTCCCTTCTCACCACTGAATTGGTCTAGACAATCACAACCCCAAACTAACACACATCATGCTCCTTTTTTATTTCTTTTATTTTTTTAAAGCTAACAGCACTCCATAGCTACTTGTGGAAGCACTACTCGTATAGTAGCGCCAGCTATTGTTACATGGCTATAGAGAATGCATTTGGCAGTGTTGCACTCTTTTGCTAAGAGTTAAAAGTTAACTTTGTTTTTTACTTTCTTGGGCTCGTATTCAGAGCGCTACAACATGCTCCACTGCCAGATCAGTCAGGTTTTTCCTCTGCACTGTAAACAAGAATGCAGACAGTGCTACAAATGTAATCCCTGGTGGACACAATCTTATTGTAGAGTAATCTTTGTCCTAGGAATCAAATCACTTATGGCCGCACTGATGAACAATCAGAGGGTTTGGGTTTGTGACTAGAGGACTTTGTGTCCATAGACAGATCTGTTGCCCCTCATTTTTTATCACGTTTGCCCAATTTGAACGATGAAGTGTGTATAAAAGGAAACAAAAGAAACTTGAATTTAGATAAACAACAAAAGTTGAACATTTAATGCTGATAATACAGGGTTAACAATGTAATTCTATTTTCTTTTTTGCTTGTGGAAATATTTGTTGTCAAGAAGTTTTGTCTTTGGTCCGTCATATATTTCTAACATGCATGTCCTGTATATTTAACAGTATATTTTTCTAGAAAAAATGTTTTTCTATGTTTTTAGTTATTGTTTTTTTAACACTGTGATTTAATGACTTGCTATACTGTGTTGATTTATCAACGGTACCTTGTTCTTGTCTTCAGTGCTACGTTGAGGCTGGCTGCTTTTCTTCATGTATCTGTAATGTCCCACTATGCTGTGGCTGGCAGTGAATATGTTTACATGCAGGCTACAACTGGATGGACTGCCTAATCAGGACCTAAAGTGATTGATCATTGGATGAACTGTGTATATGCATGTGAAAATCACTACCACTTCTCAATTGGATTGGGGCCAGATAGGTTACTCTAGACTGACTGATTGAGGTGTTTAAATGAGATGTGAGTAAATTTGGCATAAGTAAATAAATCCTAATCATGGCTTAAAATGATTAAGCTTGCATGTCAACATCATCACTAGTTTTGCAGAGGGCTAATAGCCTTGTGGTCCATATCATTCAGTAGTGTACTCATTTGTGTATGAAGGTAAACATGGGTGATGCCTTTTTTTTTTCATTTCGTCATTTGTGGCTTATCGGTTTTTCATCATAAGGGAATTTTCTCTAATTTTCTATACCCCTAATATGAAAAGAATCCCAGTCAGGATTTGGATCAGTTACACGTGTGAAAACAAGCAGTGGCCTTGAAGTACCTATAGCGCATGAAGATGGCAGCTTCCATGATTTACGTTATTGTTCTCCTGCAACACTGCAGCATGTGGCGAACCTTTCCAAAATGGCAAAGGATGATAAAGAGGAAATGTTGATATTTGCTTTGACTAATGATAATGATGTCAATCAAAGTGGCAGCCTGGTGCATTTTTCTGAGCCCCCACCATACATTTGTTTTGTTTGCCTGGTTAATTGAGAAACCTCGAGGGATCTGCTGACATGAATAAGGCAAAGGGCAGGTGTCTAAAGGCCTGTAACCCGGGCCTCATTTTACAAAACATGAATCTTGTCAAATGCATTTTAAAAATATATATATTTTCTCTGCTTGCTAGCTAATGTTTGTGCTAAACAAGTCTGCATGTGTAGCTCCCAGCAAACGGGGGCTTTAAACGCTCACTGGAATAGTGTGGCCACTTGTTTGAAGACCTCAGAGGCTACTTTCATGAAATCAAAAGGCTTTCCTATCAACTTTTCCTGTCCAGTGTACAATCAATACACATCAGTCACAGGGAGTAGGTTCTGTTCAGATCTCCCATTCATAATCATTTCTCTCTGGATGTCTCCAACACAACTTGAATACAAGCTTTGTGCTTTTTTATTTTTTATTTAAACAGTAAAATATTTTATTTCCCCTACATGTTTTTTTATTTGTCTATTTGAAATAATTTACAATAAACACTTTGCCAATGTCTCTGTGAATTTTCTTTACATGTGGTCAAAGGTAATGACAGAAAGCTAAAATAAAGGTTGAATGAATGAATAAACCAGTTTCCTGCTTTCAAACTGGTTTGGGAAGTCAAAAGCAATAACAAATCGTATAGCTAATAGTGCTGTTACTTATTAATTGGATCCTCTTTACAATAACAGCCTGGTGAAATTCTCTTCACAAAATGAAAGAGCATTGGCTTAGTAGATGAGTAGAATAGTAAATTGTAGTAGCAATTATAATGCATTTGTTAACAAATATTTTCCAAAATTTGCTAAATGTGTTAGTTGTATAGTTGTTCACTAATAAATGTATCACAAGTTTCAGAATGTGCCAAACCTTATAGCCCACAGTGCATTGCTCTTCAACTGTACAGATTGGAATGTATTTGCCCATTTGTGTTATAAGGTTGCAAGTAATTTTACAACCTTGTGTATGCAACAGCTTGTGGTGTGAATTTCTGAAAGACTCCCTCTCTAAGAACAAGGAAGCCTAACTGATTACAGTTCCCTTGTCTGCAGTAAATATGTTTAATATCATTGGCCAGACTACATACATAACCTGGCTATGACTGTCTTTAATCAATGCCCCTCTCTGCAGAATAGCACAGGAGGAGTGGATCCACCCTGCAGCTCATTGTGTGCAAAGCTATTCATGTAAAGCCACCTTGACTTAATTCTATGAATAGGTAAGTTGATTACAGCTATTCAAAACTTTCTCTATTTAAAAGCCTATTGGAATAAATCTCTCCAAAACAATGCTTGGAGAACTGTTTATTTTCTGTTTATTTTCAACTAATGCTACCCAATCAGCGCTTGCCAGCTGTGTAAAGTTGATTTTAACAGAGGAAGTTAATGTTGCTTCTCTGTATGTAAAACTATATGTAGAGCCCCTTAAATTCTTGGAAAACAGAACTGCAAAAAATCTCCATCTTATTTAACAAGTCATTTAGTCTGTCAAATCTGTCGGGAAATATGCAATTTCAACGCCACTGAAACATCTTTACGTTTTGCAAAAGAGGTGATTTTCAGCGGCTGCTTTTCGCCGCTACCAGCACAAGTGTGTATAGTATGTCTGCATATTTACATATACAAACTGACTTATTGTTATTATATGATTCGCATCCCACCGCTCCCGTTGACTTGAAAAGACGTCAGCCTCTATTTCCGAGTACCCTCAAATGCACCATTAGACTCTACGTCGCGCCTCTGGTTCTGGAAAGCCGACATGCTGTGAAAGTACACACGGAGGTGGCGTTATTACCAGCTGTGTTTGGTTCTGTATAAAAAGGTAATCCCGCTATGATGCCGTCTCGTTGTTGAGGCAATATTGTGGGATCTTTGTATAAAAACGCCTTGTGTGTGTGTGTGTTTGGCCTGTTTGTCTGTTTCTCCTTGCAGGTCCCTGGTGGCCGGAGTCCATTAGGACAACTGGGAGCACCTGGCCAGTCTCCCTGGAGTCTTTCAGACCTGGTGGCTGCTGTGGCTCTGTCTCTTGATTGGGCTCTCCACTCTTCTCTCTCCGTTCTTCTGGCACCATGTTCTCGTTTGGTTGGCTTCGGCTGTGTTAGTTTAGGTTTCACCTTGTACAACACTTTCCACTCTTCATTTAAAGCATTCACTCATCTGCTGACACACTGATATCACTGATTACAACACCTCATAACGTTAAGTATGTTTCTTGGGTTGTTATGGGTTATTTAAGAAGTTTATACTCTTTAGTTTGAAACCGTGTGTCTCCAGTTTTGGTCATGACAGGGAGGAAAAGTTAAATTAGTTAAACGCAGGCACCAGGAAGGACAACTAAGTGTGGGCGGAGACTGGGAAATTAAGGTGGACTTGACTGAGCAGCTGACAGTTCCAATAGAAATAGTTAGCACCTGGCTACGGCCAGACTTGTTGCTGTGGTCTGCAGCGCAGAAGCTAGTTTATTTTATCGAGGAAGACAGAGTTGGAGCGCAAGACAGCTAGATATGCTGAAATGGCAGCAGAAGCAGAGCATTGAGGTTGGAGGGCTCGAGTACAGCCTGTAGAAGTTGGCTGTCGTGGTTTCGATTCCCTAACCCGGGAATCGTATCCAAGGGGTTACCCCACCCCAACCCCCATCCCTTACCCTACACAGGGTTCGTATCCAGTTTCCACTGGACAATGTTATTTTTGTCTTAGGTTTTGCGCTCTTCCAGTGGCCAAGTGGACTGCACATGCATGGCTGACATAGCAGAGTCTTGCACACATGTTGGGGTAAAATTGAAGCAGCAGTTCAGGTACGGGGGACCAAGATGGTAGTGTGGACAAGGTCCAAGTGGAGGTGGGCTACAAGGTCGACTATTCCTCTGATGCAGCTACGTGTTAAGCCACGTGTAGCCTCCACAACACAGCACAGCATGCACAACGGGTACGAGAGAACATAATCCAACAGTGGTGCCTTTGCAGAGGGCCTGAAAACAGGATGACATGGTGGCTTGTGGCAATGAAAACTGTGCAATCCAGTGGTTTCACCTCGGGTGTGTGAGCCGTGGCTCTGTGCCACATGACACAGACAAACTGATAGTTTTCGTATCTATCTCCCTTCTGTATTGCTGAACACAGACACTTTAATTTTAGGTTGCACTGCCACTTTATACATCTTTACCTGTTGTAACACTAATCAATATTATTTTACACAAAGAGATTCAGACTTGGAGTAAGTTTCCATCATTTATTATGGTAACACGTATGGTTTCACAACAACACTGGGGCACATATTGGTCAAGGCACAGCACACAGACACAATCTTGTCAAGGAAAATAATGTCCTCGCCTTCACATCAAAAGTGCAAGTGTTTTATTATCATGTGCACAGTATAACACAAGGTCATTCTGAACATTGAAATTCTTGTGACATGGCAACAACTATGTAGTAGGCATAGACAAAATATAAAAAATTAATTGTTCAAAAAGAAAGACTTGCCAACAGGGCAAAAATAGTATAAATGTCAAAATATATAAAAGTAGAAAAAATATAAAGTGTAGAAGTGCAGATGGATATGTACATTAGATTAGTGCATTAGATTGTGGACTGGATTGAGACCCCTGATGGCCTGGCGGGAAAAACTGAGTCTGGTAGTCCGTGCCCAGATGCTCTGGGCGGTAGTCATTCAGGCAGGTCATGGAGGGTTTAATATGGTGTACACATCCAATCACCCTCTCCACCCTGAGGTGAGCTATCTGGTTGTCAGATGCTACGTTTTGTCCACCAGCGCAAAACGTTGTATTTCAACAAAAACGGGCCTTAAATTGTCAGATGGCAACGTTTTTTGTTGGCCCACTCTTTTCTATGGGTGCGCTATTTCTGAGAAGAAACGTTGCATAGCAACCTTTTTTTGGCGAGATATGAAGAATATTCCTTAAAACTAACAAACTAAAGATTGTGTACATTCAATGAACAAAGATTGTGAAACTAAGATGCACATTTCTCGCTAGAAATGTTATCAAAACTCATTTTAATGGCTAAACTATCTCAAAATATTGCATTTTCCAGGCTGAATAATGAGCCACAATTCAGAGAGAGAAAACATTCCAGAGTAACAAATTGTGGGCGAGACAATCCTT
>CABFOP010102107.1:0-10078 GCA_900683385.1 Anoplogaster cornuta | reverse complement strand
TTCTGTAGGACATTTTTCTAACTGCTGCTCAGCATTGAGTATTTGATTGGATGGGAATCCCGGTGCACTGGCAACAGTTGGGCATGATGGTAGCAGTGAAACCATGTTTTCATGTCTAAGGAGAGGGCAAATTAGTCACAGTCAAAGGTGACTCAAAGCAGACACAAGGAATAGCAAATTAAAACAATGCCCTAACCATTACTTTAATTCTGTTCAAGAACATCACAGTACAATGCATTTAGGTAGTGAATGTCAGTGAAACACAAGTAATAAATACTAGAGTATAACGCATGAGTATGATTTTAGCTAGTCAAATCTAACATAAAATTTGATCAAACCTTACTATGACAGTTTGATAAAAAAAAAAGAAGTCACTATTACGTCCTTATCATTCATGCATTTTCAGTGAATCATTATTGTTCCAAACAGCTCAGCTTGTCTCGAAACCAACCTTGACAAGAACTTAAAAAACTGCACTTGCATGTGCATAAACAAAACACAGTGGCACAGCTTAACTGCTTAACGCAATTCTACAACTACTGTTATAACAGCCAACAGCCAGTGTTACTACTGAACTGAAAGAATTGACAAATTGAGTTATTAATGCCTGGGGGAAAAGTAGTTTACTTCGAATAATTGAACAGAGATATTATTCCTATCCCTATAATAAATAGCATTGTACAACTTAAACATGAAAAATATCAAATGTTGTTATTGCAGTAATTCATCAATGAATTACTTAGAAAAGCAAAGTGCATCTCAGATAATAACTATTTGAAAATTAACTATTGGGAAACTATCAAAAAAGATCTGTAAATCCACCTCAAGAACTACATTATAAATGCAGCACCATGCAATCACACTTACAAGAAGTGAGGCTGAGTACTGGGCTCTCTTGCACTTACCCACTCTCAGAGTGTCTGATAAGGCCCCCTTGGTCCACTCTGTCAGTATATACCTCAATCTTCCTACTTGTAGAAATTCCATCCATTCCAGTCCCTGATGCTGACATTTCCTGTACTGAAAGTTCCTTATGTGACTCTTGTAAGGGTATTACACCTTGACCCTCAGCAATGGTTATGACTTGAATTGCCTTTGCTCCTTTTTCTTTGTCAATAGATGCTCCCAAGTCATACAGTGATGTCTGTCTTTCTTGAGTAGGGGTTTGGCCCAACGGGCTGAAACAATGACAAGTCACAGAATAAATTGAATGTACAAGGTATAACCCATATAAGGAATACAAATATAACCATAAATGGCCAGTCAAATGTTAATGAGATGGTGCAAAAGCGTAATTGCATAGGTTAAACAGCACAACGATCACTGAACACACCAAGGCAACCCACCTCTCTCTGACACTCAACAATAATGGTATGTCAGGAATGGAGTGCCACATTCTGCAGTGCAAGTGTCTGAAAATAGAATTAAAAGGCAGGTGTTTCAGACACTAACTCACTGACACTGAGATTCAGCATTACAGGTATCTACTCTGCTTCTCCCACTCACTCACCCTTTTTCTAGAACGCCTACATCTTCAGCCTCATTTGGTGTCCAAAAGCCCTGTTCCTCTTTATGCACCTCCAACAATGAGCAATTTTCTGATTTTTCTTCTTTCCTAACTAATTTGATTTGATTAGCCTCTACACATATCTTCTCAATTCCGTTGCCTCTAGAGGATTGCTGATCCACTCGGATTTCTGAATGTGATGATGGAAAGTCAGGGACAAAGGCCTCTTTAGGACAGGTTGACGACTCAATTGCCATTCTTTGCTGTACATCTTCTGGTATATCTTGGGTGGGGAACATAAAGTGCTCTGATCTCTCTCTGAGAGACTTTTTACAAAATGATTGTTCTTCCAGTGACCGCTGTTTATTCAGCTTTTCTATGTCATCCTTCACTGTAGATTGAATGCTCTGAACATGGGAATCCCTTGGGCAGGGTGGCAGAGGACTGGTCATGCTTCTATCCATCTGATCCCTTTGGGGGTATTTCACAGATGGAAAACCTGCCATATGAGCTTCTTGTGGGATAGATGGTAACAGAGTTGGTAACACGGTTGCTCTCAATTTTAGATAATCTGGGCTAATGACTCCTGTACCTTTATGTGCTACACACGCTTTCTGTGTTTTTTCAACATTTGATTCTTCTACACTTGCCCACTCTGTTACTAAAGCATCATCTACTTTTCCTAGTTGTAAAGAAGGTAACCCAGAAATGTGGGAAACAACTGCGGAGGAAGGCAAGCCAGGAATAGTGGTCTCATTTGGGCAAGTTGGTTCTAAGGCCCTCCTACTCTTATCAGTATTTTTGTCATCTCCTGATGTAGTCATGACTACAGTAAATCTGTTCTTTTGTGTTTTCACCAACGGTGTTGTTTTATTAATTGGCCAACCCTGCCCTGAGTGGTGCACATGTGTGGACTGAAACCCAAGAACAGAGGCTTTCTTTGGGCAAGATGGCACAATATTTACCATATTTGGAAGCCTTTCTACTTCAAACTGTGGAACTGATGTAAAGCCAGGTTTGAGAGCAATGCTTGTACAAGATGGTACTAGAGATACCATTGCCTTCATGATGTCTTTGTCAGAACCATAATTGCCCTGCATTGGACAGCATTCTCGAGTCTTGCCTATCATGTTCAGTGGCTTATCCCAGAGTGCAGTGCCACTCATTACCATTGGCCAGCCCTCTACTTTAGCCTCAAGAATAATTGACAACCTTGAAGGGAAACCAATGATACTAGACTCTCTTGGGCAAGATGGCAGCAATTGTGCCATGCCTGGCTCTTTCTCTACCTTGACATCAACAGCTTGGGGTCGCAGAGCAGATGGAAAGCCAGGATTGATGGCTTGTCGAGGACATGACGGCAGCATACTAAGCATTATTTTTTTGTCACTCAATGACATCTTCTTAACTGTATAATCTTGGTAAGCAATGCCTTCCCTTCTATTCAGTGGTTTCTCCCAAATTGTTTCCCTGTCAACATCCCAACCATCATATTCTGTCACGTGATATCTTGCAGGTAGACCTGGAACTTCAGTGTGTTTTGGGAAAGTAGGTAATGTCTTAAACATGCTGGGGCCCTCTTTTATCCTAGCTTCCACTTGTCTCTGTTGTAACTTGGAGGGAAATCCAGGAATACTTGAGGTTTTAGGACAGGGTGGCAACATGGACACCATAATGCTAACCATATATTTTTCTTTAAAAGACATCCTTTGGCCATGTATAACGGCAAGTCTTTTTGTGTTCCTTAATGGCTTCTCCCATATTGTCCTTTTAGCCACATTCCATTCATCTTCATCTGACTCGATTTGAAATCTGGAAGGTATTCCAGAAACTCTGTAATGTCTCGGACAAGTAGGTAGAAGACTGATCATGCTTGGAATATCTGCCAACATCTGACATGCTACTGATGGAAAGCCTGGTAAATGAGCCTTCCTTGGGGACGATTGCAATATGGATACCATGTTTGTGACCATATCACAATCAATGTAGACGAAATTAACATCATTGAAATGTAACATAACTACTGACCTCTCACTATGGAATAAGAGTGACTGTCTATCCACTGGCCACTCTGCTGCTTTGGTAGCATCTATGAGTGGCATTCCAGGAACTATAGATACCTTTGTACAAGTAGGCAATAAATTCACCATACTTGGGCCATCAGATAATATCTTCATCAGAACAGATGGGAAACCAGGTAAACCAGCCTTCTCTGGGCAAGAGGGTAATATTGCAGCCATACTTTCAACAGTATTATTATCACAATAAGACACATTTAGTGTCAGCACTCTTTTTTTCAATGGCCACAATGCACTTTTTTGTAAAAACCATTGTTTGCATTTGGACAAACAAAGTATTTTGGAAGGCACACCAGGGACTCTACTATGCCTGGGGCATGAGGGCATAAAATTAACCATACTGGGTTCTTGTCGTGGAGCAGAGGGGAAGCCAGGAACATTGGCTTGTTGTGAGCAACTTGGCAACATTTCTACCATGTCTTTCAGGATTTCTATGTCTTTCGGAATCCAGTGTACAATATGAGCTTGTCTTTTCTTCACTGGTTTCTCTTTAATTGAGATCCTCAGCGAATACCAATCTTTGTTCTCTGAATTAATTTGATGTCTAGACGATATACCGGAAATCTGGGTCTGTTTAGGGCAGGTAGGCACAAGACTGGCCATACCTGGTGCTAGTTTCTGTGGAACTGAGGGAAAACCTGGAATGCAGGTCTTTACAGGGCATGATGGCAACATAGCTAATGAACTGAACATTTCACTCCTGTCTTGAACCTGAGCAACACCTGGAAAAACATCTTGAATCAACACTTCACCTTTCCTCAAGGGCTTCTCCACTAAAATATGTCTGGCCATATCCACATGTTCATCCAGAGAACTAACTCGTTCTTTAGAAGTTAAACCAAAGACTCTGGTTTGTCTTGGGCAAGTAGGTAGAATATTAACCATACTAGCAACTTGCCTTGGTGCAGATGGAAAACCGGGCATACTGGCCTTTCTGGGGCAAGAAGGCATCATGGTCGACATGACCTCCATCATTCCAGGATCATTCCAGGTAATTTCCTGATAATAAGCACTGTATGAATCAATTCTCTCTCTATTCTTCAATGGCTTCTGCCACAGAGGATTTCTATCTACATGCCACTCCTTTTCTCGACCTATGAAACACATTTTAGAGGGTAAACCGTCAACTCTGGCTACTCTGGTGCATGTAGGCAGAAGGTTAGCCATACAGGGCTTCTTTCTTGGTGCAGAGGGAAAACCAGGGATGGTTGCTTCCCTGGAACAAGATGATAACGCATTCACCATATCTTTCAGAAAATCTTTATCCTTGTTTGATATTCCATCAACTAAATAATCTGGCCTGTTCCCCATTGGTCTCTCTAGAAATGGTGTCCTGAGAACACTCCAGTCATCATTCTCTGAGCTCAGTGGGTTTCTGGATGGTATACCTGTAACCCTGGATACTTTAGGGCATATAGGCATAAGGCTGACCATACTAGATGCTATCTTCTGGGGTGCTGAGGGAAAGCCTGGGATACTGGCCTTCACAGGGCAAGATGGCAACATGGTCACCATGCTTAACAATTCTTTGTTTTTACTCCAAGCTAAAGAAATAGGTTGAATCAGTATAGTTTTCCTCAATGGCTTCTCCCATAATGGATGCCTGTCCACAATCCAAACTTCATCATGTATTGGTTCTTTAGAGGGTAAACCAGACACACTGGTTTGTCTTGGGCAAGTAGGCAGAATATCAATCATGCTAGGATCTTGCCGTGGTGCAGATGGAAAACCAGGCAAAGTGGCTTCTCTCGGGCAAGAGGGCATCATGGTTGCCATGACTTTTATCAATTCAGGATCACTGTAAGCAATTTCCTCATAATGAGCAACATGTGCATAATGTATTTCTCTATTTTCTAGCCCCAGAGGGCTTCTATCCACATGCCAGTCCTCTTTTCTAGTTATGGCACAAATTTTAGAGGGTAACCCTAAAACTATGGCTACTCTGGGACATGTAGGCAACAGGTTAGCCATATTAGGCTCCTTTATTGGTGCAGAGGGGAACCCAGGAATGGTTGTCTTCCTGGGACAAGATGGTAACATATCTTTCATATACTCTTTGTCCTTGTGTGACCTTTCCAAAACCAGGCAACAATGTGTACTCAATGACCTATCCAAATGTAATCTCCTCATAATATGCCAGTTGCCATGATCAAACTTTACTATTTGTCTAGATGGCATACCTGTAACCATTGTCTGTTTGGGGCAGGTTGGGAGAATACTGGCCATATTTGGAATATCTGCAGTCTTCTGCCATGGTGCAGAAGGAAACCCTGGTGCACTGGCCTTTCTAGGACATGTTGGCAACATGGCCACCATGACTTTAATCATCTTAGTGTCACTGACAGCACTTTCTGGAACACATGACATGTGTGAAACAAATTGCTTTCTTATCTGCAATGGTTTCTTCCATAGAGAACACCTGTCTACAACCCATTTCTTATACCCAGTCACTGACCCACCAGAGGCTAAACCTGGAACCCTAGCAACTCTGGAACATGTAGGTAGAAGATTTGCCATATTTGGCTCTGGTCCTGGAGCGGAAGGGAATCCAGGCATACTAGCAGATCTGGAGCAGGATGGTGTCATGCCCACCATCTTTGCAATAATTGCACTATCTTCATAAAGTGATATACCATAATCTGAATACAAGCACAATGCAAATCTCTTGCTGGGTAACTTCTCCAACAGTAATCTTCTATCAACATGCCAAGCTACAACTTGTGACTGATCTAAAGATGGCACCCCGAGAATATTGGAAAATTGGGGGCAAGTTGGTAGTAGCGTTATCATACTTGGTGCTTTCACTGTTTCTTCAATCTGAGCTTCAGACTCTAAAGCAGATGGAAAAAGAATAGAGCTCTCACTTGGACAAGATGGGACACGTTCTACCACAGTTGTATACACACACTTATCTTCTATACTAACTACAGAATTGGTAACACTTGGTAACAAAACTGCCTGCTCATCTCTCTTATCTGGTCTTTCCAATAGTGGTTTCTTATCTTTAGAGCAAGCCACATTTTCAGTTCCTTCGATCGCCATAAAATGTTTTGAGGCCAAAATAGGTGCATTGGATATTCTTTCGCATATTCTTAAGGGTGCAAGGTTTACATGAGATTGTTCCATTTGTGTCACTAATGTGTCTGTTTTGGGCTGGTGTGTTGAGAGGAGGCCAAGATCAGAGTCTATTCTTGAAATGCCCTGCACAGAGGCAGCCATGCTTTCCAAGATTTTCTTATCCCTAACTGATCTCTGAACAGCAGGGGTGATTTCTAGTGCCTCTCTTTGTGGCTTCTCCCACTGCAAGCTCTTGTCAATGGACCATTCTCCAGAGTGAGATTCTGATGTTTTGTTCATCATTGTTGAAGGGAAATCAGAACTGGCCCCTCTGGGACAAGATGGTACTGAAGCAGCCATACTCTCATTTCTGAAGGAATAAGGGACACCAAAGAATGATGTCAGAACAAGTACTCTAACAACAACAAAAAGCTGTCAGAATTGCTCAAGAGAAATGTACTTATTTTAAATGATCAAAATTCAAATTATTACTTTTTTTGGTTTACATCAATCAGAACTCATCATGCTTTAACAGACCTAATTACATTTTCAAAATGCAATAGAGACTGATTGAGCACCATACCACACTTACCCAAAATCCATAGATACAGCTTTACACACCCCTTTAACTGTGAGCACATCTTTATTATGGAACACTTCTGTCCTCTGCATCTGTTTTGTGTCAAAGGCTTGAGCTATTTGTGGCAAGTTCAGTAAGGTGGTCGGGAGTGGTCTGGAAGTTGGCTGGGGGTTTGTAGGAGAAAGGGGCATACTTAGAGTCCCTAATTGCATGGACATCTTGATCAAGTGACTTCTCGGTCTGACAAGAGTCTCTTTGACTGAAGTGGACATGGGCTCAGGAAAATCAGGCTTTTGCTTAGGTGCAGAGCGGATGGGAGGAGTTGTTGGCTGGACATTTTGGAGAGCCCTTGTCTGCCTTGTGTCTGTCTGATTCCTCTCTGTTTTTGGCATCTCAAAATATTGGAGCTGTGGATCTGAAGTCGTTCTGGGGCTAAGGGGCAGAAGAGAGGTCATGCTCTCAGGTCAGAGACAAACAAGTGAAGGTCAGAGTTAAAATGTCAATGGGGAGATTGTATCTCTATAGCAGTAATATAGTCAAATTCAGGCCATGATCCCCATCTCTTAGGCATTAGTTTGAGGCCATTTCACAAAGCTACACAGAACGGCCCACATGCACATGAGCATGAGCATGAATTACAGACTACATAACCTACTACAGGAAGTTCAATGCAGACAGAGTTGCCAACCAAACAAGCATTATTGAGTGCTAAATCATGTAAGGAATCACGATGCCTGGCAAGGCAGTAGTGATGTTTTAATAGCCTATGCTGCAACAGCAATGTGAAACACCTACCATGTCAACAATATGACCACAGGACACTGATTCAGTTGCTTCTGATTCAATTTCATCATACAAGAAAACTTTGGACATTGTGCAAGCAAAATGTTACCACCATTTAGCAGGGCTGAAGCAGAGCCATGAGACTAAATACAACTTCAGAAATCCATCATGCTTCCAATGAAATAAATTAAAGAGATTCAATATTAATATCCACCAGAGCAACAGCTTTGCTAATATCATCTTTACAGCAACATACTTACAGTTTACTCTCAAAATATTTTCAGTGTTCAGATCCATGTACTGTATATCAGAAATAATAGCTCTGCCATCTCTCAACAAACCTCATAATAAGTCAGGGTATAACCTCTTTGGCAGATAGAACTATGTCTTTCAGTCACCAATTATAAATATAGAACAGAATACACATTCTTTTACAAACGTCTTTAATGATGACAAGGATCAAATATTCTGTGCAATGAATTTAGCGGCAAGCAATGGTTACACAGCAAACAATTATCAATGCTTTAACAATACCATACATGCGATGCAGTTAATGTTCAATGGAGATGATTTTGTTAAAGGAAAAATCCACCCTATGTCAATGTATCTTGCATTTCTGGGCCAATTTTGTTGTTTGGTTGTGAATTATTTATTATTCCCACAGATAACTGGCCAAACGTAGATATCAAGATTATACAACCCCAGGTATAATTGAGTTTAATAGCAGAAAATTATCTACTATCTAAAACTATCTAAAATAAATGTCAGGCTTTGGTGTCAGCCGCTCAGAGCTTCTTTCTAGAACTACCATTTTGCACCGACATTCAACAATCATACAGGGAGAAATCATTGGACAATGCATTGTGCAATGCAGCTGCAATACATGTTGCATTTTGTGTATGGGACACAGCTGCAATCATAGACACACCCAAATGTTCACAAACTTGTTGGCTACCTAACAGGTGATACGAAACAATATCTAACCTCTTCGTGCAAAATGGCAATCAACAAGTTCACACCCCTTCTCTGGGGTTTATCGAAAGGCATCCTGGGAAATCACTAACTGAAGTAGAGGGTGGTTGAGGGAAAATGGGTACACCAAAAAAGTAAATTGCAACACAAAATAACTCTGATGATGATATCTAAAAGTGTAAGAGTATCAAAAGTAGGGGTGGGGGGAAAAATCGATTCACCTAAGTATTGCAATTTTTGTTTTTACGATTCTTAAATCGATTTTTTTAATGCCAGAATCGATATTTTCAAATTCAACTGCAGTCTATGGAGGTGGAAAGAAGTTTCGCTTTTATTGTTGTAATCTGAGTGACGTCATATCCGTTTCAAACCAAAGCCGAAGTGAGAAAGCGGAAAATGGTGGACGATCAGAGATCAGTGAGGATAAGACCTGCACCATCGCATTTTACATCTAAAGTATGTAAACATTTTTGGTTTCACACATTGACAGTAGGGCTGTCGCGGTAACTGAATAACTGTGTAACCGGCGATCATAGACCCCCTCCAACGATCACGCATACATAACCGTCAGTTGCACAATTATGTAAATATCATAGACTGTATATAAGAAGTGGACGTAACTATAGTGCAGGCATTATATGATATGACCTAGGACAAATTGCAACAGAAACTATTTCAACTGTTTTAGTCTCATAAATATGTTAGTTATAACATATCAAAAGTCATAAGGAATCCCTGTGGTGGAAAGTATTGAAAAATGCTGAAATAGGTGATGTCACAATTTCCCATTGCCCATGTTAAAAAGATGATTTATGCATGTTTTCTTCTCTGATGTCCACCCAAAAGGTTCAGTACTGTCCACAATCCACTTATATGGAGATCTGCAAGCGGTACAGCGAGTATGTCACAAGGAACTATGGAGAAGCAGTTGTCGTGTTTGACGGTTATCAGGGCACATCCACCAAAGACATGACACACCGCAGGCGAGCAGGTGGGAGGACTGGAACAACCGTAACCATGGATGAGTACATGCCTGTTACAATGAATAAAGATGAGTTCCTTGCAAACAACACAAACAAGCAGCAGTTCATCACCAGGCTA
>CABFOP010102086.1:0-13264 GCA_900683385.1 Anoplogaster cornuta | reverse complement strand
CCAAACGGACGTTACAGGAACAGAAGCATCACCGCCCTCTGGTGGTTCAAACGGACGTTACAGGAACAGAAGCATTACCGCCCTCTGGTGGTCCAAACGGACGTTACAGGACCAGAAGCATCACCGCCCTCTGGTGGTCAGCCTTCCAACGTCTGACAGCCAATCATTTCATTGCAGCCAAATGGATCATCTAATCATTTAATTAGAGCTGAACGTAACGTTAATAGACACGTAGTCTGTCCAATCATTTCATTCGGACCGAATGAAATGATTGGACGTGTTTATTACAGTATTACAGCTGCTACAGACACCGGATTTTTTTCATTTTTTTTTCTGAGGACTTGATTTATTGATTTCTGTCGGGATATAAAGACAATTTCTACTAATATAACCGAAAATGCTGCTCAGAACATCGCTCGTATTACCTTTAACCTTACTTTAAAAAAGCATGCAAACCGATTGCCTTTAAAAAATGAAGTAAAGTGGAATAATGTATATGTTACACTAACAAATGCTTATTTAATACACTTAAAGGTAATACGAGCAATTCTGAATGTTCTTTGTTTACCTCATTAATAGTGACCGAAGAATTGCGCTGTACGTTGCCGAAATGTGTGGTAAATGTGCTGTCCAGAAGTCCGCTTGTCCAATATAGCTCAGTTACGGTGTTTCAGCTACAAAAGTCCATATCGTGGCGAATTCCGGCATAATCATTAAGGTAGATGTATATCCTGAATGCTTTCCTCGGTTGCAGCGACCAAAGAATGGCGAATTACAGCACCAAAGCCCACCGACTTGAAAACGGATGTGGGACATGTGGTGTCCAGAACTCTGCTTGTCCGTTGTAGCTTGGTTAGTGTTTTTAGCGACAGAAGTCCTCATCCCACCATGGTCCAGTGTTAATTACTCGAGCCTGGTTTTCCGGGTTGTTGGGAATCCAAGTCGGTAGGTAGGTACGCCAGCCAATCATTTCATTGCAGCCAAATGGGCCATCTAATCAATTAATTTGAGCTGAAGGGCAAGTTAACAGACATGTAGTCTGTCCAATCATTTCATTCGGACCGAATGAAATGATTGGACGTACTTATTGCAGTATTACAGCTGCTACAGACATCGGATTTTTTTCATCTTGATTTATTGATTTCTGTCGGGATATAAAGACAATTTCTACTAATATAACCGAAAATGCTGCTCAGAATATTGCTTGTACTACATTTAAACTTGAGTTTAAGTAACTAAGAAAAAATGTATAGAGTACTTGATAATTTACTTTAGGTGTAAATTAGATGACTTAGTATAGACTACTCAGAATTATGATTTCAAACAACTGAATTATGTCAAGTGTACGTTTAGCGCTCATTTTGGTGACTTAAATCAGTTTCATTAAATCAGACGTGTCGAGTCATCATTTCCACAGTAAATTCTGTGCTCTTTTTCACGATAGCTTGTTACATGATGGTCACTGTCTCTGTATCAAGAGTCAGGAGCAAAACAACAAAAAACAAATTAACAACAAGACACAGCTCAGATTGCAGTACCATAGATGTCTGCTTCAAAGATATTCGGTAAATTGAAGATCCTGGTTACTCTTCCGCCTGTAGAGGTGACTTCGACGTGAAATTGGTCTATACCGTTGCACTGCACTACAGATGAGTTGAGAGACATCACTGCGCCTCCTGGCAGCCAATTAGAGAATAATCATTGAATTCAAGCATGAAGGGGTGGGGCATGTGGCATGTGGCACCAGCAAGCCGGCAGGCCGCGGCAACTACGTGGCAAAAAGTATGCAATTTTATGCGGCAGTGGCAGCAACAGGGGAATTTACAGTAATAATTTAATCAGTTTGGAATCAATAGGACTAGATAATAAAAACACAGCCAATCAGGAAAGGGGGAGTGATGTAAATTACATCATCAATTTATTTACAGTACTGTTGTTGATCCTGCTGCTTTTCATATTCATACATTCTTTTCATTCCTATTTCTATTTAGTTTATCCTCACTTTATTGTCCAATTGTTATTTTGTTTGTGTTTTATATATAGATGTGTGATTTATATAGATGTGTGATTTACCTACCGAGCTGAAACGTGCCTGGTCCCAAACATTTCATTGTCCAGTATGACTGTAAGTGATACTGTACATATGACAATAAAAGACTTGAACTTGAACAACCAACAGGAAACTCTCGAGTCCAATAAGCCATCACACCTCAATTGGGGGATGAATAATTGATCGATTTTGGGATGGATGAAGACAAACAATGGAAAAACAGCCAACCATGAAAGGGGGTGGGGCTTAAATGATCATCACCAATCATTAGGATACTCACTCCCGAGTCTGACAAGCCTCATGCCAATGCGACTTTGGGAGCAATAGAAATAGAAAATCAATAGGAAAGTCTCTCCTGAGTCTGAGGAGCCATAACTCTTGTCAATGCAACTTTGGGATCAATAGATACTATAGACAATAAAAAACAACTAGGGAAAGGGCATGGGCATAAATGATATCTAATCAACACAAAACTCTGTCCTAAGTCTGGCATACACAATCTGACAGTCACTAATATCAATGTGACTTTGTGATCAATATAGATGTAACACAAATCAATTAAACAAATTCTGAGGAAACAGCCAGTTGGGAAAGAGGGAGGATCTTAAATGACATCACTAATCAGTAGGAAACTCTCCCTTGAGTCTGATGAGCTATCTCTCATGTCAGTGCAACATGATCAATAGATATAGACAATCAAAAAACAGCCAATGAGGAAAGAGGGAGTGGCTTACATCACATCACCAATCAATAGGATACTCTCTCAAGTCTGGCAAGCCATCAGTCATTTCAGTGTGAGCTCGGGATCAATCGATATAGAGGATGAAATGTTTTTGAAATTTTTGAGATGGACCAAGACAGACATGCTAGAAAATGTGTTTTCCCCCTCATCCTTTCAATCGGCATCTTGCCCCCACATGAAGCTACTCGATCAGTATCATTTTTAACAGCAAAGGGATTTCTTTCTAAGCCAGTTTAATATTTAACGGTTTTGTACTCTCAGCGCTCTGGTGTCATGTTTTGGATACTGCTAGCTTTGCTATTTATGGACTCTATCAACAGACAGCTATCAACTACCCCCTGCTTGCTAATGCTATGAACGTCACTGCAGTCATTCAGTTGGTGGCTGAGATTTGAAAAACAAATCATTCAAAATTACTTCATTCAAATAATAAAAAATGCTACCTTGAACATAGTCCAGCAACCGGACAGCACATCGGTAGGTTATGAGCTAGCTTGCTAACTATTAGCATTTAGCTAAAGTTTTTCCAAACTTCATACACAATACTTAAAATTCCACAAACAGTCCTTACTCTTCTCTAAAATGGTATTTACTGATATGTTTTATTTTTTACAACTCAGTGCAGTGGAATAATATGATTGTTAATGTAAGTAGGAAACCATTATTCAACTCTCTCAACTATTTTCATTCTGGATGGTGAGGGCTTGTTTTTAACTTAAAATGATTTCTTTAACAAATGTAATGAATGGGGCGTATAGGGAGTATTGTAAAGCCATTGCTAGAAATGATAAGGAACACATTGCAATATTATGATAGATCAGGTTCATTACCGATCCTCAGGGTTAATGACTTAGCCCTGTTTCATACAAAAGTTAATAAGTTAAAAAGTGTACCTTTGGGGACTGGAATGCTGGGATTTATGTGCAGAACTTTGAAGGAAATACTTCTCTCCTAAAAGAAAGCGTTTTCACACTATTTTTCATACCCAGTTGCCCCTAAGGCCAAAGAAACACATTTAAAAATAATTACATCTATATATCCAGTTCAGTAATTACATCTATATATCCAGGTGATTTCCTGCTAAAAAGATTCAAGTTCATCGCTGACTTCTTTTATTGTTCCTCTAAGAGAGAATCACTAGAGGATCTGTTTTTTCCTGTTCTTATTACAGTCAACTATGGATGGATATATAGGCTACATACACATGGGTATCGCTGAAATCAGTATTTAGATTTCACTCATACAGTATGAGATTATACATGGATGACCTTACATTAAATATTTGTGACCTAATAAATTCAGTGATCATTATGGGTAAATGTCATATCCATAATTGTAAGTGGAAAGCTACTAAACCCTCATTTCTTTCTTTCTTTCTTTCTTTCTTTCTTTCTTTCTTTCTTTCTTTCTTTCTTTCTTTCATTTTTGCCTGCTAGGCCAGTGAAGATAGACTGCAGGTGAGGAGAACGCTGACATACAGTACTGACCGTAACCAGCATGTGGAAAAAATGTCAAGTTGTACAGTATGGTATCTTCTCACCACTGGTGGTAATCCTTTAAATCCTCATTTTTGGATTGATGAATGATCTATATGTTTATAAGTCTTTAAATAATATAATAAATGTTTTAATGCCTGTTATTTTGCTTACATTTTATTAGACTATATTTTACTCATTAGCAGCTAATACATTTGGTTTCCTGATTAAACCTTTTTTCCTCTCTTGCATAATGCTCTTAACACATTTCACCCCGCCTTGATTCATTTACTGTCAAAACAAGTCATCTGAGTAACCCCTTTATCAATTACCAACAAGCCATTGCTACAGATAAATCTCCTATTATTTTTGAACCATTCCACATATCACTTACCATCAAGCAAATATAGCAAAAGACACATTTGCTCATCAGTGGAGGTCATGCCCAGATATGAATGAATTTTCCATTTGCTTCAGAATCAGGGTTTGATTTTTGAAAGTGGTGGGGACACAGATAGGCATGGGTCTGGTGGTCCTCCCCAGGAAAAAATTGTTTTATAATCACAATTCCTACAGTTCTACACAATATTCCATGACTATGTACTGCTCTTGAACACAAGTTTAGAATCTAATCAGTGTATACATGTACTTTTGAGTTATGTAATTTATAATATTTGTCATAACTATTTTACATTATTTTTTATTCTTTTATTCTTTTTTATTTACATTACAGACAGGTATATTGTTTGATTTTGACCAAAAGGACAAGATATTCAATCAGAAAATAAATGTAGTTAACACTGTGCTTTTAACAATGCAGACAGGTTTTTTAACTGTGCAACCTACTGTATAGACTGACGAGCAATCTTACACAATAATTCATGCTCCTGTTGTTTGGCCAGCTAGTAAATAATAGCATATGAGTCAGTCTCACCCTACAACACACATCCTCTTGTACTTTGCATCGCTAAGATAACAAGTTAGCAAGTTTTAGTTTAGCATGTGCTATTCCCATCAAGCAGTGCTAGCAGTCCTGTTTCTGCAGTACTTTAAGTCAGCCAGCTATACTCAGCTCTTGGCTCATCTTACACATCACTATATTTAATTAATTAAAATGTCTGATCATTATCATTATTATTATAATTATATGTATTATCATAATGCTGTACTGTCTGTACAGCTTTCCTTCTCTGTTAGCAGCTGTACTTGAATTTTTATTTTTTATTTTAAGTAATTAATTGTTTCATGTCTTTCCCTTCAACTATCTCTTGGTTAGTGAGAGAGTCTCCGCTGTCTCGTGAACATGGCAGACTCCCTTGCTAATTTGCCAGTTCATCCTGAGCTCTTTTTGGACAGGGAGTGACTCATGATAATTAGTGAAATCTCTGTTGTTGTAAAGCTGTGCATTGATGCATAGTGATGTGAGGGCTGAGTCAAACTATGGGAGGAAACTTGCCAGAACCTCGGAATACTTTAAGCATCGATAACATACAGTAGATTTTGTTGTACATTTTGAATCCTTTCCTCCCTAAACACTTGCATCAGCTGGAACAAACACAATGTAGTCTCAATACAAAACATCTCAAAATGTGTACCTGAAAAGAGGAAAAAGATAGAGACTGGATGAAAATCCCCATTGCTTTGAATGGATGCTATGGTTCTCATCGCATCCAGAATTTGGAAAACATTTAATTTCCAGCCCTCTCCAGAGCAATCCATGTGTAATTAGATCAATATTCACATTTGGCTATTTAGCTTTTAATAAGAAAAGATTAGAGGTGCCCCCAAAAGGATTAAATGTTCAATTGAAGACCGCCGGCATGTGGCCATTACTCTTGAAAGGATTAAGTAAACTAATTAAGCAGAATTTGCATCTGGAGCTAATTGGGGGTATACATTTAGAGAGTTGGAGAGGTCCAGAGGTTCAAGGGGTTTTCTCGCAATCAGATTTATCCCTCTCTCCGACATTTCTGATATGCCAAAATTGTCCATTTGCGGTTCCACATAGACAAAAGATGGTCTAATGGTATCACGTGAATCAGATAATAGAAATAGACAGGGCCGTGAATGAGCGCACAAAATCACGGACGAGAGGATGTAAATGGGCTAAACATCCTTGGGGATGAGGGGCTGAGAAGCTTAAAGAGAAGTAGAGGGCATTATTATAGAGGAAAGAAGAAGAGTGTGAGTAGACATTGGGTATGAAGAAAGGAACAGTGCTAGTGCTACCTCTATTGGCATCATCCCCTGTAGGAAGTGTGTGGTCATCTGTAAACAGCCACTGCTGTGGAGCAGGTGTGTGGCCATATGCACATGGCTGCAGCAGCGTGGCCTGGGAGGAAGGAGGACAGGAAACTGGGGCCTCATTAAACTGATGCTGAACCAGGTGAGCAGCAGTACTCAATAGGCAGCACCATCAGGGGACAGTTTCTTAACAGGTGATGATTAGTGCACTGTAGCTCCATAATACACAATATTAAAATGCCAACAACTTTTAGAGGGAATTTAACATTCACACCTCACTAACCATTGTCTTTCTCAATCTGTTTCTTTAACCACACATTCTTACAGCTCTAACTATACCAGCAGATAGTAGTAATGGCGGATGTCTCGCACTTGCAGTTTCATTATACCAATGGTCCTCCATTCTATTACATGCCATTCTGTGACACTCATGGTCATAACAGGCTGAGTGAAATTCACCTGCCATGACAGTCTAACTGTAGCCCATATGTCAGAGGGAGGCTCTATGGCCTAGCCACTGCAGAGGGGTCAATCTCTCAACCCCTAATGGCTCTCTTTGGGTCATGTGACTGCCAAGTGCTCTGCAATGCTCGTTACAGTAGATAGGAGCAGGAAATGATTATCAGGAGGTCAATTTATGCAAGGGAGAGGCAGGATGACGGAGTGAGGGGTCAGAGCTCGTCCATATCTCTGGGCATTAAAGATTGACATGCAGAATCTGAGAGGGCCCCACGCTGCCACACTCCTCACTCCTCAGCACACACACACACTTCCCCATTTAAATATCTGACAGACGATGAAAGTGCAGCCATTAAAACGTCCGCCAAGCGTTTCAGGAATGAAATGGGAGAGATAAAAGAATTCCCCTGGGTAATCAACAGGGCTATGAATTAGCCCTGGTTTTAGATGGGGGGTGAAAGGAGGGGGTCTATGTGTAACACATTTGCCGTTCATTCCTTCTGAAAACATCAGTCCAGGGAGGAAGCTGTAAGCAACTTTATGTCCTCCATCTTATGCTTGAGGAGCAAGGCTATGAAAATGGTTTAGAACCAACCCATGTGTTTGAAATATTCTCCCTCTGTGCAATGGCATAACATGGGCACTGTCAGGGGCTCAAAAAACATGTAGGGTGTTTTAGATAATTCCATGTCTCTTGAACTTCAGGTGAGTAAATAGTCATAGTATAGTAATAGTAACTAGAAGGCCACTGAAGCGGTCGCAATACTGTAATAAGTCCGTCCAATCATTTCATTCGAATGAAATGATTGGACGGACTACGTGCCTGTTAACTTGACCTTCAGCTCGAAGTAAATGATTAGATGGCCCATTTAGCTGGAATTAAATGATTGGATGGCGTACCTGCCTGTCAACTTGTATTCCCAAACAACCAGGAAACCAGACTCCGAGTAGTAGACACTGGACCACGGTGCGATGGGGACTGTTATTGTTTTCACACCGTCTCCCCAAGCAAAAACGGGCAAGCGGACTTCTGGACTCCACATTTCCCACACCAGTCCACAATTCGGCCAGGCACGGTGCTGTAATTCACCATTCTTCGCTCTCTGCTACTGAGGTAAGAAATACTTTGCAAAAAATTGCATACCATACCTTTAATGTGTACATATGCTGAATCATATATTTTCACTTGTACAAAACAAACATTTGTTTATCAGAATCTGTAACTAATACACTGCAACTCTGGACAACCCTGATACACTGTATACATTTGTAGTGCAACCTAAAATGCAAATGAGCATTTAGGTCCAAAATTATTTAAAAAATATATATATATACTTAGAATCTATTACATAAATTTGTTATAGAACTTCCGTTTACTATCTAAGATGAAGTATTTTGGTATGAAAACCTGCATTTTTAATTTTACCAAGTATCCTGTATCATAAATACATGTCGACAGATCTGCCATTTGTAACAAACCAAATCGGTTGAAAATTCAGCGAGTTATGATGATTTTAATCGTTGATAGACCTCTACCTGGATAGACTCATGTAGTAAGTAGGCATGGCTTACCCCGACACAAGATGGCAGCCGTGTTGACGCATCGTTTCAATGGACAGGAGCGGCGAAGGCGGCATCGATATATTATAAATATCTATGGGGTGGTTTTTAATGCGACATGCAAAGACTAGAGATAGTTACAAGCACGCGCTCCATCCAGTTTCTGAAGTGTTGCGAAGAGAGGCTGAGCTCTTCGGTGCCTCACCTCTCGTCTCTCCCTGTATTTGCAGCAGAGCTCGAGCGACCCCAGCTGGAAAAAATGGTAAACTGTGTGTCCGGACTCATTGGCTTCACTGAAACCAATAGTGGATCTGAAAAATAATAAATGTATCGGCCCTGTGATTCGATTCGGATCCACTCCAAAATTTTATGGAATCTAAGTTGGGTCATGCTACACCCCTCCAACAAGTTTTATGAGAATGGGGCTGGTAGTTTTTGCCTAATCCTGCTAACACACGAACGAACACACAGCACCGAAAACATAAGCTCTCCCCGATCGGGGCGGAGCTAATAAAGATATGACCTGAACAAGGCCAAGGCACTCAGGCGGGAGATGTCATCCATTGAAGGTAATGAAGTCACTCAATGAAAAGGAGGATGAGGAAGAGAGAAAGAGAGAGAGAAAGGGTGAGAGGGCTTTGCCCAATAATAATAATGCTTAGGGTCTTTAAAAATGTGACCTGAGATTCAAAGGACATTTGGCCCGTACTGATTTCAGAGAACTTCCCTGAAGAGGAGTGATGGGAAATCAGCAAGACTTCCTTTGTCTTTCTGTTTCCTTATAGACTTGTTCTTTATCCTACAGTATGTAAATATCACTTGTTGGGATCTCCTCTCCATGCTCCTGTAAATAATGGTTTCTGCCACTGACAGGCACCGCAAGAAAGTATTGTCCTCTAGACTGCTACTCTCTTCATATATGCCTACAAAGCACAGGCTTTCAACAACTGCTAAAAGATGAGAACACACTTTAACATCTTTATTTGGGTTGTCTGAAATTATTATCATTAAGATTTCTTTCTTCTTTTGGCTAAAAGTGATTGGGCCTGAGCTTCCCTAGACTTCCTCAGTGTGTGTGAATGTGTGAAGCTAACACCTCAATGCTTCACTGTTTTTGTGGATCCCCAGCATCTTGGAAATAGTGTACAATGTCTTTGCTAGAAGCATATCATCTACTCAAACCACATCGCCACTCATAGGAGTGGGTGAATGAATATTATGGACTATTATGGCATTGATGTGAGTACAAAACTGACAAGACTGCACTTCAACCGGAGCGTCCAGGTTAAAGCCCCAATGTCAGCAAACTCCCACTTTGAGCAGGACAGAGGTGCTGTTCTGTAGCTCACCCTGCACCCTCACCTCCCCGTGGAGGTTTGGGGATGAATAAAGTATCACATTACCGGCTGGTAACATCTTTGTCTGTCTCTAGCGCTGTCACCACCTCTGTGTCAGTCTCTCTTTCTTTCTGTGTGTGTATAATAATAATGAAACAAAAATGAGTAGAATAAGGGGAAAGTTATTTAGGGTAAAATCTGCTGTTCCAAGAGCTGTAGATACAGCTGATTCTGAACTTTATGAAAACTGAAAGACTATATGGCTATATGTAGTTGAGTTATTTATTTATTTATTATTCAGAGTGTGGGGCTAATAACAGAGGAAATGTGAACGTGCCATCAGGGAAGAATGCCCCTGCTGTTTTCTGTGGGTAATAGAGCACACACTTGTTAGAATATGAATTTCTCTATTGTGAGGGCAGGAAGGGGCGGGACGTAGACGAGTATACAGCAGCATCTGACGTGCGTCATTTTGAGGGCATTCACGCTACACTACATATGAAAAGGCCTTATCATCTTTTAGCAGCATCTTTCTGTCATAATGCACGGACAGAGCCATGCTACCATCAGATAAGACTGGCTGCAAGTCTGCATTTAAACCAGGCATGATATCATTCAGCTGCCTGCAAGAATATACACATTGTGTCCAGTAAGTAACAGTCCCTTCATGAATGTTTTGCCTGGACAGACTTGTGTATATGGCTTGGTGGTATCAGAGGTACGGCAGAAAACAAGATTTGTTCCCCCCCTTTTGCCATAAGAAGAGATTAAACTTTGACAGGTGTGAGCAGGAAACTTGTCATTTAAATGTATTGGTGTTTACAGTTTAGCTGCTATTGATTGTGAATATAGTGTTTTGCTTTGGCTGCATGGAACAGGTCATTGTAGGGACATTCACTATCTTTTCCATAGCCTATAGAGTTGTATGTGTTGTCTGTGGTCTTTACCACAGTCCTATAAATCTCCTTTAAGGGCTATAAGAAGCAGTGTTCCCCACAGTTATAAATACAGATATAATTTAATTTACCAAAGTGAGGGAAAATGAATGCTATTCCACATGGTAATTGCCAGAGATGCACGATAACCACCCAGTGGAAAATACAGGTCACTTATAAGCAACAGTCATTGGCACCGTAGATTACACTTCATATATTTGCAAGGAAAATAAGCTTTTAAAAGGCCAATAAAAACGTTAGTGATGCTTCGTTGGAGGCACTAATGCCGCAGAGGGTGGTCTCTCTATCTATCAGAACTATTATCTGCATTTTGTTGGAAAACAGTAACTACTCTCTACTCCAACAGAACACACACACGCACACATACACACTTTGCTGTACCAGCAGCTAAGGTGTTAAAGCTGGAGCTTGTCTCTGGGGTGGGCTGGACTGATGCTGGCTGAGGAGGATGGCTGAGGTGAAGGGGTTAGGAGAGGGGCGAGCACAGCTACAAGGGCCTCTGTCCCAGGCCAGGCTGTGAGCTGCAGCCCTGTGCTGATAAGACTGTAATAGTCCTCCTTAGAGGACCCAGGGCTCCGCTCCCCTTATTAGTCATTTATCACACCTGGCAGCCTCACTGAACCATAATTACTCTTCCCTTATCCCCCCGCACTGTCATGTCCAGGAGAGGGAGGAGAGGGAGCGGGGCAGAGGGGGGAGGGAGAGGAATAGCGGGGAGAAACAGTGTTGGGAGAGAGAGCGAACAGAGAGAAGGACAGAAGCGGTAGAAGGAGAGGAAGGGGAAAGAAAGTGCTTGTGGAGAACAGTCAAAGTATGGAAGGACAAAGTGTCAACTAGACAGGAATAGAAGTGTGTAGTACCACTCTACATATCAGCCTGACAGGCATAAAACAAGTCACATGTTAGAGAGAAAATAGCAGCGTGAAGGTAAGAACCTACTAGACTTTTAACTCCCCTCATTTAATACAACATATGCATGTAAGGATGGAAAGGAATGTAATCTCACAACTACACCCCTTGCAGACAGACCAGTCTTTGTGCTACAAATGGAATCCAGTTGTTCTGACCATGGCTCACCCACTAGCTGTTTGACAAGGAGACAGGAATATGAAAGAAGAGGAAGGTCTACTGGATTATTAATACATAAAAACAACATCACTAGTGTATTAACCTGGAAAACTATAGTCTCTAAGCACACAGATATATTTTGTATCATTCTTACAGAGTATTATTGTTTCAATTGTTTTTGATAGACAGGTTTATGCACTGGAATAAGAACATTTTAAAGTACATTGTTACCACAATTTGTGATGGAAGTGTGATGGAATTTGTGATTTTCTCCTTGAGCCGACAGTTGTTAAACTTTCCACAACCTCCGTCTACTGTAAATACAACGTCTGGCTGTTGTTCTCGAAAATTTCACTCAGCCTGTCAGGATCGTTTGCCGCACTAACATTCCTCTCACAAGTGAGTTATGGGGACATTTTTCTGAGATGGTTTTACTTTTTTGCCACGTGCCTGGCTGTCACGAAAACGCCCTCATTGACACTGTAAGCAGATCCAGATGTGAGCCACATGCTTCCAATCCCGGGTTGAGGTTTTGCCTACTACACCCCAAAACCACCTAACCCTTAACAGGCACAATCAGGTCTCACACTCTCCTCAGTGGTGTTTCATTAACAAGGTTTCACCTTCAACAGGAAAACAAGCATTCTGCTCTTCTGTCGTGTGTACTTATGTTGTCCTAATAAATACGGCACATACAGATTTTCCTCATCAAACTGCTTTTGATTATAAACCATCACACCTTCTCTTTTGTATACTGATCCAGTCCTTGCAAGAAATCATAAAGACATAATACATTGTGATTATTTCTGATTAGACAAGAGCAGTTTTAACTAATTACTCAAATTACACTTTTACTGCAGAAAAATAAAACCATTTCACCTTTAAAGAATCACAGCTTTGTTAGTTTTATAAGAATTCAAGGCAATTCAAGTGTTACTCCAAATAGACACACATGGGCAGCAAATCATGTTAGAAATATATTATAATTTTTAAAATTTCTGTCAGAACAATCACAGAAAACTCAAATATAAGAAGGACTGACAATCACCAGATGTGTGTATAGACACCCGGAGGGGCAGTCTGATTGCACCCAGGATGCCCTCTCTCATACTGGGCTTCGCTGGTATAGGACTCCTGCCTGCCGGAACAGTTGTGCGGTCCTTCACAGATGGGGACGGCACCAGAGCTCACACAGCAAACTCCAGATGTGTGAAAAGAGGAAGAACAGAGGGAATGAAGGGGGACCAGGAGGGAGGGCAGAGAGGGAGAAAGTGGGAAGAGAGATGGGATTGCATGAATTTTGCTGTCATTAACAAACCCAACAGATGTGTGAGTCCCAAAGGAAAGACATCTGGGCTCTCTCTCTCTCCTCC
>CABFOP010102083.1:0-10947 GCA_900683385.1 Anoplogaster cornuta | reverse complement strand
GGGGTGTTGTGGAGTCTGATGGCTGTCGGGACAAAGGATCTCCTGAAGCGATCCGTCCTGCATCTCAGAGAGATGTGACGTTCAAGTCAGATGAGGCAGGTTGTGGGAAAGTAGAGAGACCAAAAAATGTAATTACAACATGCGACAAAATAACTGCTGGAACTCATTTAAAGGTAGGGTAGGTAATTTATTTTTGAAGCATTTTTTGTCAAATTTGTTGAAATATATCCCGATAGCAATAAATAAATCAAATGCTCTGGAAAAAAAATAAAACAATCTGGTGTCTGGGCTTGGCCCCTGAGCGGGACCGGTTAGAGCAGCGTGGATTGTCAGCAAGTGTTGTCGCTACAGTCATTGGCACCCGAACCTGTTCAACAGGAGATTCCTCTATCTCCTTCTTCTTTAAAAAAAAAAAAAGTTTCTTATATCCCTGCTGGTTAGTGGTTATCACCAGAAGCCAACAATGACAACTCTCTCTCTTTCTCGCAGACTTTCGTGCTCACACAAAATTTGCACGTGCAGTAGTGTGAACTAGCCTGCTGCTTGAATGACACACAGAGGACACAAAATATAGACTACTTGCGTTTTTGATCAGTGATGTATTCTTTTTGAGGGCTTTAATGCATGATCGGTATGACAGATGAATAGATCCGGCCTGGGGCTTTTTTTTCTCTCTCTTTTTGAGATCTGAGGTCTGTCAATGCTGTTTCAGAAACACACTGTTGCTGAGGTGAAAAAGAAAAAAAGAGATGGTTCGACATGAAACTAGACTGCAAAAAAATATAAGGAAATAGATGCAACAGGAGGAGGCAGCGCTCTGAGCCGCAATGTCTCCCGTCCCTGAGTCATACACGTCTTACAAACAGTGTATGGAGTTTTAACACTCTCGGAACAGAACAGAACGATGTTCAAAATAAAGAAAATATTGTTTATTCATGTTAGAACTGCATATTTACATATACAAACTGACCTATTGTTATTATGATATGCCCGCTACCGTTGACTTGAAAAAATGTCAGCCTCTACCTCTGAGTACACTCAAATGCACCATTAGACTTCTACGTCACGCCTCTGTTTCTGGAAAGCCGACATGCTGTGTAAGTATACACAGAGGTGGCATTATTGCCAGCTGTGTTTGGTTCTGTGTAAAAAGGCAATCCTGGCATAATGTCGGCTCGTTGTTGCAACAATATTGCGGGATGATGATGATTGGAAGCAGACTAGTGAACCTCAGTCAGATTTAGACACACTGAAAAACCAAACTGAGACCCTTGTAAATCATAAGAAATGTAATTCTGGGGAAAGGCGCTTTAGTTGCTCAGTTTGTGCTAAATGATTTGGCAGCAAGGAACATCTGAAGAAACACATGACCACTCATATTGGGGAGAAACCCTTTGGTTGCAACTTGTGTGGTAAAAAATATTTGTCCGCAAGGGAATTCTGCAGAAACACATGAGAACCCATACAGTAGAGAAACCATTTGACTGTAAAATTTGTGGTAAAAGATTTGGTGTCAAGGGACATTTGCAGCAACACATGAGAGTCCCTACAAGGGAGAACGCCTTACAGGTGTGGTTAGCCACATGAGAAATCATACAGGTGAAAAGCCTTTCAGCTGCTCGGTTTGCAATGAAGGTTTTACTCAAAAGGCAATCTTAGTCAAACACATGAGAACTCACACGGGAGAGAAACCATATAGTTGCAGTGTTTGTAGTAAAATGTTTGGCCAGAAATACACTTTGAAGAAATACAAGTGTCCACACAGGAAAGAAATCATACAATTGTAGTGCCTGTTTGAAAAGCTTTAATCAGCTGTCACAGGTCAGAAGCCATAAGTGTGTTGGTGAGAGCAGTAGGAGGTGAAGCTGCAGGTTCAGCTGAATTGGTCAGCAGCAACAATACAATTAACGAGAGGCGTATTATTATTCATTTTCCTGTTAATTACATAATAAATTGTCATGAATAATTATGAACTTTACCAAAGCAGTTTTAGTCAGATACTGTTAGAAAATTAAACTTATAATACAAATCATTGCAATAAATAAAAAACTCAATTTATTCTTTAGCAGCTCAGAAGTAATTTCAATGAATAATTGAACTGTTTTGAAATGGGGTTCCTGTTATGTTAAGTCAAGTTTATCTATATAGCCTTCAAGCCTCAACAAATGTTACAGGCCAAACTAGGTCAGGCTGATAGACAATCAGATTTATGACTGATTGTCATACCCATGAGCCCCTCTGTTCATCATAGCATATACATATGGTTGTCTTAACTATTCTCTTCAGAGCAGGCCCTCTTAGACTAAGTCACCACAGACTGTTACCTATGTACTGTACGTGTACTTATATATTCATACTTATATATTTATATATTAGTATAAATACTTATATATTCTTGAATAAACTTTGACTTTTGATTGAACAAACTGATTGAGGACCTTCATTTTCCTCCACTACTTATTGGTGCGGTGACCCGGATGGCAACATGTCCCACGTGTGGACCCAAGAGGCCAGTGGCAGATTTAGGCATGGGCGACATGGGCAGCCGCCCAGGGCGCCATCTCGCGCAATCGTTGTGGGGTAATGTATTGATGCTCAAGGCTCAAGTGCTTTAGATGGCTACACATATCAAACCAAATGAAGCCCAGCATACTGTACAGAAAGCAAATGTCTCACTACTTCAGCTATTTTGTTAGTGTAATAAATGTATTTGTGTGATATATGTTTTATTTGTTAGCAATATGGTACTAGTGTTGTTGGGGGGGGGCTGGTGTATAGAGGGGGAAAAAATCGGGGGGTTCGCCCAGGGCGCCATACAGGCTAGCTCCGCCACTGCCAGAGGCCTGCTGAACCCAAGCACTGACTGTATACAATAAAACTTGAAGGTAAGAGATCCTTTTGAAAATCCTAAATTGTCAGTTAGGAAAGGTTATCTTGGATCCTTTTGTGTGACTAACACCATCCAACTTTAATTGTGGAGTTCTAAAACTAGATAAAATGTACTGGGTACTGGAATCGCTGGACTGGGTCCACAATGTAACTAGCGTACAACCACAATGGACGAGGTCCAATTAGTATCTGCGGCAAAAAGTATAGACGTCTACATAAAGTATCATAACTAGGCTAGAGTTCAATTTCAGTTAGGTGCACAGACAACATACTGACTAATGTCAAAACAGGCAGTTACTTGCATTCATGTTGCCTGCATTTCACACACGTAGGTCTTTGTTTTTTTCTACAGTATACATATACTATAATATGTTTTACAGGATGAATCAAATCAAATTACATTTATTTGTACAGCCCTTAATCACCATTAGTCTCTAAGGACTTTACAGTAGCCAACAGTTTAATCTTTTTTGCTTTGCACACTTTTTTTTTTTTACATTTGTGACTGAAAAAACGTGCAAGTGATTGCTGTGTACAAAACTTCATTCACATTTGTGACTCTCTAAAAACATTTGTAAGTTGTATTGGCATCATATTCACTCCATAAAAAACCTTTGGAAAAAAATGGAAGAAACCGAGTTTGGGCAAGCAGCGTATACATAATGCATAAAAGTTTATTATGGTGGGACATCCAGATCCATCCAGATGAGGATAATATATTAGATAGATAGATCATTTATTGATCCCTGGGGGGAAATTCTGGGGTTGCAGCAGCATAACAGTATCACAAAATACAAAGGCAAGGTACAAAATACAAAAAACAAAGGCCTAAGAACTACCGTAATAGGTGACATAGAACCAGGATGTACAGTGGATGGATGGATGGTACATACTGTATACAGAGTTAAAGATATTAACTTAACCCTGTAAGGCCCAAATATAGAAGAATATTAGCACAAAAAAATTCACCTTTCAGATGTTGTAGGAGGCCTCTGATGCAGAAATTAAAGGGTTTTCAATTTCTTTACGTTTTAGTACGTTTTTACGTTGGCCCTAGTTTGGAGCAGAATTTCTGTATTTGTGCTCACATTGTCTGAACAAATATACAGAACAACTAAGGGTTCATTTGCAGGGTTGATTGCTTATTTAGCCCCATAACATCATGAATAATAATAACACAAGTCATATTTTTTATGAAGTCATTTATTAATTAGAAGGGGAAAAAACAGGATTAAAATTGTATTTACAAAACTGAATTTTGTCTTAGTCCCAGTGTTCAGCCATGTTCATTTGCAATGATAGTCCCAAAGACAGTTTTTTTCCTCTGAAAAGCAAAGATGAACATTACACTTGCTGCATAGCGTGTTGGTGTTGCAGTGTCTGCAGCTTCCTCTCTTCATCTTCACTGGAAAATGTGCGATTATAATCAGTATTGGGACTGATAAAATCATTTTTCAGTCAGCGATACCTGTCATGGGGCATGGTGTGTTTGTTTGGTTGGGGCTCAATGTCCACATAATCACCGGCTGGCCAGTCAGTGTGGGTTGTTGGTTTTCTTTGTCAACAACAAGCATCCCCCAAAACATTCCAGAACCTTCAGAACTTGTTTCTGCCCAATGCAACAAGCAGCTATTTGGGCAAAGAAACAAAACCCAGAAAAATCCCAGGATAAATTTAATGCATTTTTTAAACTGATAAGATACAGATACAGTAGAGTTTCAAATACTGCAACCAGAAATAATTCATTAATTTATTCAATTCTGGTCTAAACTAAAAATGTTAACAGAGAAAACACATTTAGAACTTAGTTATAGTGAATCATCAAAGACATTAAATTTCAATTAGTATTTTTTTCTCCATATGTGAACATGTGAGAAGTGCAATGTACCCATGTAATGTGTAAGGTGCACATGCTATTTTGACTACCAACCGCACCCAGATGTAGAATTGTAACACAGACATAAAAAGCTCATATGAATACATTCATATTTGATGAATGTATTCCACAATAACTAAATATCTACATGTTACAGACATTTTCTTTACTTACTTGAATCTTGACAAATCCAGTCCAATAAAAAAGAGATGAGCTTGAAGGAAAGTTTGCAGGTTGTGAGTTCATGGCCAGATGGCCAAACCTATAAACACTTTTACTATCCAATAGCATTGCGAGGATAAACAATAGGACCCATTGACTTATTAACTAACTAAATTTGATTAAATTATGTAAGTATGCTTTATGAGAGTGTGCCGTCATTGGTGCAGAGGGCTTCCTAGTTTTCTGTATTTATTCATTTCATAGTTTTTTTTTATCATATCATAGCCATATTCATTCACAGTATGACAAACATTGACCTTCAGACCATCAGGAGCATTTCAAAATCCCTGTGATATGCTTTTTTTCTCCACCAGATGTCAGTCTACCCTGTGTTTTTCCCCCGGTTCCCCACACACTTTTGATCAATTACCCACCTGCCCTTGATTGCACTCACTTGTACTGGACTGCTTTATTCCTGTTGAACTTTGATTGCCAGTAAAACTGTTATTTTTATTCTTACCTCCTGTGTCATTTCTCTGCTACCGAGTGTCTGTACTGCCTCGGACCATTACAGTAGCATTACTACTGGTAGCTGTAGTGGTAGTATTTGTAATATTAATATATTCAAGATTGCTTTTTATTAGTCAATTCAATTCACCTTTAAAGAACAATTCCTTATGTTTTTACTTTGGTTGGTACAGTTTCATTTTCAACACACCTGTCTTGGTTTTGTTATCCACATTCAGTAAATGTGTACTTCAGTACTTCAGAATCTATTTACATTGCAAAAATGCCAAATTACAATACAGACAATAGAACTATATATGCATTATTGTGGTCTATCTGCTAGTGTACTGTATGTGTTTTAATATTGAGGCACCCATAAGTGGAAAAAAAAATGTTATCGACATTACCACTGATGACTAGAGGGGTGTTCCACAAAGCGAGCTCACCACCTTAGCTAAGCTTATTTCACTTGAGTCTAGTTCAAACTACACGATTCTAGCCCTGATTTCCACTCGCCGCTAGTTTTTTGGAGATCGCCGACAAAAGCCTCAAATCAGAGGCAAATTGGCGGTGGCTCAGCACTCGCAAATCGGGCTCGATCACTATGTGTAAATATCTGGACCTGTCAGCGATGAGCTACAGCCAATAAGAGTGCAAGACATGGGGGAAACCTGGCAGAGGGGTCGCCTATAAGAATAGGAACAGTATACCATAGTAGTTATTGCACCTGTGGAAACAGGCTATTTTGTATGCATGGAGGCAATTCTGCTCATCCATTGGCAGGGAAATAGAAATGGGAGACGTATGGACTATGATTAAAAAGTTGAGTGGGAAAAGAAAATCTTAAAATCCCAGTGCTGGTACAGTACATGGAGAATATATGGCAATTTCTTCTTTGTTTTATCGCTGCAAATCAGCGCACAAACAACAACTTGGAGAGCTTGTTTCTGGCGGACATCCATTTTTGGAAGAAAAAATCCTGTGTCGTGCATGGTATTGTGTCATTCCCCATGTCACTTCTCATGTGTGTTTTCGTGATAAAACCTAGTTTGGAAAGATCTTGTAGTGTATGACCTCCTGTTGCCGCTCAGTCATGTAGTGTGAAACCAACAATGACTTCAAGATTCCTGATTACAAGAGAGCAAGTTGTGTAGTGTGAACTATACAGCGATCTGACGACTCTGAAAGTTGTGTAGTGTGTAAGCGCTATTTGTCAGGCTCATGTTCAGGTTTATTCGGTTCCACAAAGCAAGCTCAGCATTAAAACCACTGACAGGTGAAGTGAATATCGATTATCTCATTACAATGGCACCTGTCAAGGGGTGGGATATATTGGGAAGCAAGTGAACAGTCAGTTCTTGAAGTTGATGTGTTGGAAGCAGGAAAAATGGCCAATCGTAATAAAGTAGAAGTATAGAAAATACTATAGAAATACAAAATTGCATATATGTATGATTTATTCAACATCATAAATTTTATACTCAAACATTAATCAAAATGAATCAGAGTTCATTCAAAAGGACATGATTGTAGAACATAAGATAAATATATTTTAAAATATAAGTATGGTAATAGAGTATATCAGTAAAGCTTCCGTAAGTAGGTTTTATTCAAAGCAAAAGCAAAGCAAATTAATTTTTTAATCAGAATTAACTATTCTGCTGAGCATTCAAAACCAGACGTTCCTGACTCCTGTGTAACTTCCCATTCTTCTAAACACATACTTCTAAACACAACTGCAGCTAACAGGAAACGGCCCCCGGACAAACTTTAGACAGCCCTCAGAGTGTCTTTATTATGACACTAAAAACCCAGTTTAAAATAATACATGTTTTATTGAATTCCCCTTTAGTGATAGTCATTTCATTTAACAAAAGCAGACCAGATCCATAATTCAAACAGTCCATCTTTAACAAAACATATCACTTCTGAGTGTTGGCATGCTATGTACTGTATATGGCAAGTGCAGGGCATATCAGTGGTGGCTTACACTAGTTGAATTGACATCAGTTAATGGAGCTCTCATACAGCCTTCACGAACTTGTGCTACTGCTATATGTTAAAATGGACTACAGAGCAACACAGATTCCTCCCAAAACTCAGAGATAATACATCTAAATGTATCTTGTTAAAAATGACAAATACCTGCTCATCAAATATATAAAAATAAAATACACTGGTTTAAATTACACTAATACTGGTTTCAAGGAATGTATGTAATGAAATATTCTAATTTGTATTTTCAATAACAAAAATACAATGAAGAAACTGTCAATTCTGGCATTCATTTTCTTTTAACTTCCAAAACAACATATCAAGCAGAAAATCAGGCTAATATTTTAACATTTTTAATGTATGATTAGTATTTACAGTACAAATATTACTAATAGCTTTCTCTCATCTTCACTTAATGCTATTACAATCCATATGGGCTATTATGCTAATTAGCCTTTTATAATTAGCTATACTAATTATCTTAGATAAAGAGTAGCCTATTAATAAGGAACAAACTGACGATGGTGATAGGATTGCCATATCATTGTCAAAGTTGGCTACCTTTAACTAATTAAGTACTTGTTAGCCTACTTGTCTATGTGGAATATATTTTTTTATAGAATTTTTATTAGAAGTGGCACATATCATTGCTGAGCTAGCCATTCATTTGATATAGCTGTATTGGATAATTGCTCTTGTGTTCAGGCTAGTGACTAAGCTAATTTTATTTTCGCTTAGAGATTTATTTTGAAGGTTGTGACCGGAAACAATATGTTAGTAAGGATATGTTTTATTTTGTAACTTTGGCCGGAAGTCTATTTTTATTCTGGCTTGCTTGACGCTTGTTCTCCGTTCTTTCTCGCTCACGCAGTCATTGGAGGGAAGGCAGTGAGACGAACATTGTATGTCGGAATTTACCTTTAGAGGTACAGGATAACGTTTCTCCCTAAACGTTGTGGATTAATGCTAGTTTCGACTCTCAAACTGCAGAGTCAAATCGCCATGGTCTCAGTTGCCGAGCCATGGATAGGAACGGAGCAGTGTGGAGGGGAGAGGGGGATTTAAATTTCTCTTTAGTCCGAAAAACAGCTTCTGTTGACTTTAAGTGGACAACGAGCTGTGCTTCTTTTTGACTGAGAAAAAAGTTGTTGTTTTTTTTTAAATCAGTTTGAGAAGACCACGCACGAATCCATTATTTTTGTTTATCCAGCTCTTTTACATTTTGGAGTTTTCCTGGAGAGCGGAGCTGGGCGAACTGAAAGCGGCTCGCCGTGTTGGGATTGACCGTTGGAGTGAGTCGTGAAAATGGAGGCTGTTATCGAGAAGGACTGCGGAGCGCTGGGAGGACTCTTCCAAACTGTTATAGGCGACATGAAAGTAAGCCAAGTCAACTTCACGTTATCAGGGAAACACTAAACAACTTCCAAAACAATCAACCTGCTGCTTAGTTTCCCAAGTAAATAGCAGTTAACTTCGCTACGCCGCAATAACATGATTTAGTTATAGTTATAGTATAACGTTAACGTTATAGCTGGCACCAGACTTCTGGACTCAACCAAGTGTTTAAATTCTCACCTCTGTCACTACTTGGACAACTAGAACTATAGAATAGAAGAGAAGAGAATGCAGTAGGACTATTATTTCATGGCGATCTGGTACAGTGTTTCTGTATTTTATGTTTTTATTTTTATTTTATTCTGTAGTATTCTATTCCTTTGCATTCTCTTCCGTTGCGTTCGGCTGCATCATATTCTAAGTCATTCTGTTATGTTATATGCTATTCTATTGTATACTGTTCTGTTCTATTCTATGGGAAAGCTGGATCCAAATGCGAATCTTATTTTATTCCAGTTTCCATTCATTGTAGCCTGCAAAAAAAGAGAGGCTAAATAGGCCAGCCGGTCACAAAAGTAGGACATGTCACTTTGACGTTATTTTTGACCGAGCTTGGCTGATGAGACAATTAGAAGATTTCCCAGCTGCTGTAGTGCCTGAAGGAATGCTGGGAATGTAGCCAGCAGGGTAGAAATTGACCTGCAGGATCTGAAGGTCAAATGGCGAGTCACCAGGGCTACTAGAGCCGCAAAGTTTGTTATGAATGCTGCTCAGATTCAACACTTGCCAACATCCTCTTTCTCACAGACGAAAGTATTTCAGCCCCCCTGTCTATTAGCTGTCTAGTAACAGAGATGTCAGACTATCTGAATGAAAATGTGCAAGTACTCTTTATAATTTGTTTTTTCTTCACATAATGACTTCCAGCGGTCCACTTTTTTTGCATAGGGACTCCGTCTGGTAGCCTTGTTCTTGTTGTGCGCTCAGACTATTTGACCGCTCTATCACTTGGCAAAGCCTAACACACTGATGGCAACACTATTTACAATAACTCAGAGCCTTTAAAGCTCTATGAGATCACAGGCAATAAGAGTCTACAAAGACGTTTCTACCAAATGACAACTCTCACTTTGAACTGCTGAGAGGCAGCCTCTATAAGCCTAATACGTTAACAACAGCAAATGATAGGTAGAATATCAGTGTAGGGTCATTTGGCACAGTGTTGCTGAAGCTGGGGCAGAGCAGATTGTGGCCTCCTCAGAGAGAGAGAGGTGTGAGAGATGGGGAGAGAGGAGAGATGGAGATTGAAAGAGAGGGAGATAAATGGAGAGAGAGGCAAGGCAGAGGGCAGAAGGGGAAAAGAGAGGGAGAGGTAGGTAGAGAGAGTTAAGGTAGTTGTTGGGTGTTATGTTCCACAGCATGAGATGACATTCCTTGGGCTGTTAACAGTAGTAGCACATCAGCAAACATTCCCTTGTAGTACTTAAGCCCCTTCCACACGTGCAGTCTATCCCTGAAATGTTCTGGAACATTTCCTCCACATGGGGTCATGTGTGAATGGGAACAGGGGTCGGTATTCAGGGAAATCTGTATCTCCTGAATGTAGCTGCATGTGTGAATGGTGAATATCACCAGCGCAGTGTTTTCCACTGGATTCTTTTGAGACAAAGGTGGCACATCTTTAGAGTGCCGTGCGCTTAAGTGAAAAATCACGATTTGACAGAAAGTGTCCATAGGGATTTAAACTGTTAGATATGAAAAAGAACAAAAACAGAATTAAGTTTTTACTTATTGGGCTATTCCTCAATATTTCAGTAACTTACATAAATCACTCACACCCTTCTCTGGTTTGAGTCTCAGACTGACCCTCACTCTCCTCCTGAACTGTCTCATCTGGCTGGCTGGTTTATTAAGAAAGTGTTAGACCATAGGAGACATTGACAGTGTATTAAACGTCTCCATACTGAGTTACTGTCCTCGTCTAAAGATGTTAAAATAGTCTATTATAGTCTGTCACCTCTCTCTTTCCTCCTCTGTCCTAGGCCTTTTATTAAAGAACGCCGTAATCTTCATTTTAATTCTGGAAATTAAATTTCAAGTTACTGCATTATTTTAGACTTCAGTGGCAAATAACTGTTTATTTCTAGGGGTGGTTATCATTTGAAATTTATCGCCAAGGCTTT
>CABFOP010102069.1:0-13318 GCA_900683385.1 Anoplogaster cornuta | reverse complement strand
TGTGGACTGGTGTGGGAAATGTGGTGTCCAGAATTCCAACTACCCATTGTAGCTCGGTTAAGGTGTTTTTTTCCCAATAAAGGTCCCTGTCCTGGGTAGTCCGGTCGCTACTTCTGGGAGAAGGATTTCCTGATTGTTTAATCCGTAGCAGCGAGCAAATAGCGAATTTGTCCGCCGGACCTGGCCGAAGTGTGGACTGGTGTGGGAATTGTGGTGTCCAGAACTCTGCTTGCCCGTTGTAGTTCGGTTACGGCGTTTTGCCGATAACGGTCCCCATCGCACCATGGTCCAGTATCTACTACTGGGAGTCTGGTTTCCCGGCTGTTGGGAAGTCAACAGGTAGGTAAGCCATCCAATCATTTCACTGCAGCCAAATGGATCATCTAATCATTTAATTCGAGCTGAAGGTAAAGTTAACAGACACATAGTCCGTCCAATTATTTCATTCGGACCGAATGAAATGATTGGACGGACTTATTACAGTATTACAGCTGCTACAGACCAGATTTTTTCCATTTTTCTTTCAGAGGACTTGATTTGTTGATTTTTGTCGGGATATAAAGACAATTTCAACTAATATAACCGAAAATGCTGCTCAAAACATCATAATTGAGTCATCATAAAAAACTCAATATTTACACTTTTTACTCCACATTATATTCCACATAATTTCAAGACAAAATGCCCAGTTACAATATTTAACTAGAAATAACCACCTTGCGGTTGTATGCCTCCGCGAACCAGTGAAGTTACAGTTTACATCCATGTCTGTCCAGACTCATATATGTAGTGAAGTCTTTCAAGGAATTTAATACAGGTGTTACATGTATTTTTTTGGTGAAATGAAAGTTATGACTATATTGACATGTATGTTTCCAGTGAGAAACATGCTGTCTTCACTTAGAGACTATTTTTACAGGAGTACAGAGGACTGATAGAGAGCTTTGTCACATCACCTGAAGGTCACTATCAGCAAAACCTATGAGACTACCAGAGGAACAGGAGGGCCCCCCCGTCATGGTTGTCATCCAGGGACAGGAAGTGAAGAGAGTGGACTCATACAAGTACCTCGGGGTCCAAATCAAGAAAAAACTGGACTGGACTCACAACACTGAAGCTGCTTAGCCTGTGGTCAAAACTGAGGAGGCGGGCCAACGAGGCAAAGCTGGAATTACAGGCCTCCTTTACTGCACTGGAGTGTGTTTGACCACCAAAATCTAATCAGTTCATCCTTGAGTCCAAGTGGATGTTTGTGCCAAGACAGACAACCCGAAAACATAATAATATATAACAATATTATATAGGGGTGCAGACATACACTCAACCAGGTTGTTTTGCATTGGTGTTCCAGTTAGCACCACTCTCCGTCTGGTCTTGATGGCATTTGTAGCTTTGGAGATATAGGACGCTTCATTCCTCAGGATGTGCCCCTCGTCACAAATCACAAAGTCTGGACCTGAAGAATAAACAACACGAGAAATGGTTTACGGATGCCAACCGTTTCAACGTGTCATGCAATGGCAAAATAGACATCACATCAGCATCCTGCCATTTCACTCACTGTACCTGGATTCACCAGCGTGCTCTGAAAGTCTTTCTTCATGTCTTGATAAGTGATTTTGTCATTTAAGGTGAGGTTGCGGTACATCTCATATCCCATTATCATGACACCTCCATTTCGGTGCCACTTCAGGAGAGCTCTGTGGCGTTCCTGAGGTCGCTTTATTGTGGCCAATTCAGTCACCTGCAACATGTACATGCATTTGATGAATGTGTGTGTGTATGCTGGGGGAAGGGTATGACTAAAACATGTAATTAGCTAATATTGCCTGTTATGCTACAATGCATATTAGTGTCTGAAGGGTTTGTCTACCTTGACTTTATCCTCTCCCATGTTATCTTGCCATTTCGCGAACTCACTGACCCAGTTGAGGATGGTATTGAGTGGACACACCACCAGGGCAGTCCTGAATTTCAGGATCTGTGACTGCAGCATTGTGTGGAGGAACGCTACCACCTAAAAGACAGCACAGCTATAAACACTGAGGCACAGACAATGAAGTACGGTTCAAGACAAAGAAAGAGACCCCAAAAACTGTGTATTTCTTTAATCTAAGCAAACCGGGATATTGATAAATGGATATTGGTTTCGTCAGTCACACCTGGAGAGTCTTCCCCAGGCCCATGCAGTGTGCCAGTATGCAGCCTGAACCAGGAGATGAGTTGGCCTTCTTTACAGACTCACAACAACAGTCCCAAATAAACTGGACACCTGTTGGGGAAACGAGGAGAATACAGTCAACGTTCTGGACAAGGTAGAGGTCTTTCTGAATACAAGAAGAGGATTCATAATTTATTTTGTTATTTTCATAACAACATATATCTGATCTGAATGCCCCAGGTCTTATTTCTGGCTACAACCAATGGTATCAGTACATTTCTGATTTGGGTTTTTATTCCTCAAAGGGAAGTGGATCACCAAGCAGCCATGACAACAATGTATTTGTTGATTACCATGAGTCTCAACCAGAGTCACACCAACATAACAAGTCATTGTGGCTAGTGTTGGTCATACTACTCATACCATTTCCCCCTCGGTGTATGTGAAAGGAGAGCGGAGACTAACCATCCACTTGGTGAGGCTTCAGTCTTGTCACCAGGTTCCTGTGCACCTGAACAAGAGGCTCCTTGGTGTGCTCATCCTGATCCAGGACCAGCTTGGTGGTGATGGGAGACACCTCTTCATCGATAACGATCGCCTGGAAGACAATGTCGCGCTTGAAAACTTGAAAATGACAATGTGACTCAAGCCTAGAAATGAATGTAGAGGGAGACGGTGCAGTTTCAAGCAGAATTCTTAACTTCTGCGTGTCGACGGTCTGATGTAAGATGTTTGAAAGACCTCTCTCACACTCACACACACACAGAAGAATGCTGTGCACACACTGATTCAGTCTAAAGTGGAGATGTTCAATCGTTGTTGCTCCTCAGCAGGACTCGAGCCTATTACGAGTATGCAACTTGAGTCCTGAGTGTTGTGTACCTCTCTCAGGTCCTCCTGAGAGAACTGCTGTTCTCTCTCTGCCAAGCGTTTGCATCTCTCCTTCTCCTCCCTCAGGGCTTCCTGGGTCTCAGAGCGGAGATGCTCGTCGTCGAGGATCCTGCGGATCTTCCTGCGTCCTTTGGGAGTGCCTTTATGGTCTCCGATCTCATCGTCGCTCTGTTTAAATACAGAAAAGGCAGCTCCTTCAAAAACCGACGTGACTACTTGACAACCAAACCAATTCCATCCATTTTCTTGCTTGGGAAGTAAAGGAGTCGGAGTATTGGAGATCAGTGATGGACGTGAAATGTATTGGTAACAGCTGCTGCTACCTTTTCGTCGCTGGAGTCGGACAACACAATGCATGGGGGCAGTTGTTTCTTCTGTAGGTAACTACGTGCTGCTTCTTTCTCCACTCTAGTGGATAACCTGGAGCTAAAAGGAGAAATCCATTAAAGTCAGGGAAGAAAAGTATTGCATCAATTTAAGAACATAAACTGCAACTAAAAATCTGAATGTATAATTTCAATTTTTAAACTGATTGTTTCATCCATGGCAGTAAAGGTACCTTCTGGATCTCGGTTCATTGCTCTCATCTTCAGACTGACTCAGCTCCTCACTTAAATCAAACTCTTCCAGCTCTGACTGGCTATCGTCACCCCCACTTTCACCATCTATCCGTAAAAAAATTGAATAAGAAATTAGATATTCTATGGTTCACACTGATCCGTTTCTCATGTTAGAGGTGTCCTTGCTCTCATTACCGCAAAAGCGCTTGCTGCTGTCTTTTCTCGCGCCCTCCTGCTCTCCTCCATCCCTTTCTGCGGCGGCCTTTTCACCCGACTCCTCGTCTAGAGTGAGTTTGTGGCGGAGTAGATGGTGTCTGGACTTTGGCCCGTCAGACTTATCAGACTTGGAGTCAGATAAGGTTGCGTCTTCCCCTGCAGTACAAATAAGATATATTGTTCTTCTCTGGTATACCCCAAATGAGGTAGGTCAATAACTGAGAGATATATCCCCCAGGAAGTCTTTGTCAACACATGCAGATATCAAATTCAAAGTAATGATTAATACGGCTATAATTTGAAAATGTGTGTGCTTATGACAGGCTGCACAAGAGGAAACTTAAAATAATGCTAGTTTAAAAGAATCACTTACCATTTGCATCTGCTCCATTATCCTCTCTCCCTTCTTTAACCTCCATGTGACCCTCCAACTCAGATGCATCTTCCTGTGTTTCCTCATCTGAAGAGTTATCCTCACCCGAGGAGTAGTTGGCTTTGATTTGGGCCAAAAGCATTTTCTTAGCGATTCTTTCAAAAGCAGGGGAAGAGAAGGAAAAGGTACCTGAGGTTCAGTCCATGATCAGTAACAATATCTTCAGCTGGGTATTCTCATTTATATTTACACTAATGTGTAATAACTAATGTTGGGGCTCAAATAGTCAACCAAAAGACCAATTTTTGGAAGTGCTGGTTAAGTCACAACCCAAATTGCATTTAAATCTAAATTTCGTCTCAAATCTCCCAAAGTCTGTGACTCGTTTTGACACGAAAATGGAATAATTAAAAACCTGGTCAAATATATTTTGTGAGATACTTATGGTCAATCCATATTATGCAGTCAATATCAATATAAGGCTCTGCCCGCCAAGGCAGAAACCAATTACTAATCAATTGCTACATCACAAAGACTTACATTAAAAAAACAGAAAAGAAGATTCTACATTAAACGAGACAGAGACATTGTAAAGTTTATCAATTTATTACAACAGACAAATTACCCTTTACAGAATTCAATAAAAAATCAAATGACAAGTTCGTAATTTAGGGTTGTTTTTTCTTGCTTTTCTTACGATTCATTCATTAATACATAGGACAAGATGTTACTATCCCTTGTGCCATAATCCAAGCTAACTTAAACACTTGTAGAGTCTAAGGAAAACACCTGTGACACGTATTCATGCGAAAAATAATAATCTCCTTAATTTAATCTCTAGTCGCCTGGACAACAAGATACTTTGCTCACTGAAAGTCAAATGGAAGAGCAACTAAGTAGGCCACATGTTCACGTGTTAAAGATAATACGAAGTTCCAACACATTTCATTCCTAAACATAAAACTTTGTTTTATATTTATGGGTATCCATCACCATAGCTTCCATTAAAATGTCCAACTCTTTCATCAAGTGAGGAGAATAAGGCCCGGCCATTTGCTGGGTGTACAGAGTGCGTACATCGCTTGTGGTTGGTGAAGCGAAGAGTGGGGCGAGTCCACTGTTGGCAGCAGATACCTTCCAGTTGTCACTCATGGAACAAAAGTCCCTAGTGATGGTTTCTAGTAGCCAGAAAGAGACACTGCCCCGATTGGCTGTCAGCACTAAAGGGTCCACCCCCTCCCCCAACTCCAGTAAAGACAGCTTTCTACACAACTGTCGGTGTTCTGACTGGCCCATTTCAGAGGCACCATTTTTTTCTAAATACAGCTCTGGCAAAACAACAAATAGTACAACTTTTTTTGTGAACAAGAACATCCAAGAAAAACAATTAACAAATAAGATTAGATCTCCCCTTTTAAGTAATGAACATTGTGGGATACTATCATATCAAATCATCGACAAAGTCTGTACATAAATATATACTTAAAGGAAAATTCCACCCTCAAATATATATATACAAAAAGATATATTACATATATCTCATCAATCTGTGGTGTCCAATGCATTCCAGGAGTTATTTTGTGATGAGATTTTGTAATTTACTTTTTTGGTGTATCCTCAATTTGCCTAGTATACTTCCACTTCAGTTAGTGATTTCCTACATTTCCCAGAATGTCTTTGACAACCCCCAGAGAACAGGTGTGAAGTTGTTGCAGCTGCATTCACGTGATGTCAGACAGTCAGTCGATTGAGCAGAAGCGTACCAGTGTGAATATAACTAATAATTATTTTTATTACCTTGGACTGTGGACTTCACACCATGTTTGACACCCTTCTGTTTTTTTGTGCCACCAGGTTCCTATATTTCCTATTCAATAACCACTGGGAGATGGACGTGACTGTTTTTTCCCCGTCAGAAGCTCGTATTTAGGGTAACTCCCATATGACTTAAATGTATCATCAGCTATGGGTTTTACATGTAGGTGGAGCGCAACATGTCTGGTCACTGCACTACATTGTGGTCTGTTGAGGCTACTGTCTGTGGAGAGATTGTCTCCTCCTCTTCAATGATCGATTTCTCCCTGTATGATTGTTGAACATCGGTGCAAACTGGTGAGTCTAGAAAGAAGCACTTGTTCTTGGAGTCTGAGGGACTGACAGCAAAACCTGATACTTACCGTTGATGTTATAGATCAGTGGTCCTCAAATCTGGCCCTCGGGTCCAGAGAACTGAGTACTGCTGGTTTTCTAGTCTGCCAGGTATTTTTCATTCTAGCTGTCTAATCAGGGATTGATTTAGACCCGGGACACCAGAATGCAGTTAACTACCTGCGATGGCTGGATGGATGATTTGAGGACCAATGTTTACGAAAATGTTTCTCATATTTAACTCCATTGTAGCTGCGCTGGAAATACCTCAACGTGACATCGCAGAATCTACGTTTGGGCGTTTCATCACGGAAATATGAAAAATACACTAGCAAAATACAAGAAGCAATACAAGGTGCATCACCAATAACTGTTTTATAACTTTAACAGTGTTCAAATATTTTAGCGTGGATTTTTCCTTTGAAATAAAAAAAAATACTTTTTTTTAACCTGCTTATACGCCAGTTAAGCATGATTTTCCCTTTACTTGTTTCAGAGGTAATAAAAACAATCTGCATCTGAACGTCATGCACATATTCTTTATCTGCTGATACACTTCATGTCATAGAAATTATGAATTGAAAAGATTAAAAAAATGTATGGGTTTTGCACCAATCTGTGATCTGAGAGGAAAATACTCTACACAGTTAAGAAATGTCAATTCTAATAATTGAAAAAAAGATTAGAAATACTCTTTAGAAGTACACAATTAGTTGCCTTCTGAATTACAGGCAGTTGCAGACAGCAGCGTAAACAGGCCTGAGCCTACGATCTCATCTCATGTTTCAATTGGGAAGAGAAATAAAACCATATAAAACAGCAGGGAATACATTAAAGACATTACACAGGAAACTTAAACCACACAGCAATTTAGTAAGGCCGACTGCATTGGTCACATGCTGTGTGGAAGAATTTGAGCCAATTCTCAGAGCTAATGCACAGGACCCGCCATGATCAAACTAGTTGACTCTCTAAACACCAAGAGAAGTCATCCATTTCCAAAAAATGAAGGGATGCAATCTGCAATGTTTTGCAGGCATATCAACAAATGCCTACAGATTTGAGTCACCAGTAGCACAAATTTGAATGCAGATAAATTCCCAGTAGTCAGCTGACAGATAAAGTAGTAACATTGTGGATTATAATTAGATAGTTCTGGCTTTTGCTGTCCAGTCTCTTTGGTAGCTCTTTGTTGCTTTGCACTATTCTTTAGAGCAATTAACCATAAGCATTACTTGGTCAATTTCACATGGACTTCTTGTGGATTGGGGACTTAGCTTGATGAGACCAGCTTTAGGTATTTGTTTTTCTTTTATCTTCAGTTCATATTTTTCTTGGATTAAAAGAGGAGTCAGTGAAGGTCTTGGAAAGAAGAATTTCACAGCCTAGAAAATCCAGCTGTGGCAAACACTAGTGTCCCTACTGTTTCAGCCAAGGTATTATTGTAGGTGTCTTGAAGGTCTAGAAGAAAAATGTAACATTTGATCATTACCCTATCAAATTTTAAAGGTTTTGGTCATTCATACCTACCTAAAATTATCGCATTAAACGTCATTCTTCTGAAGATGCCATATTCTTATTCAATATCAAAGGTAGCCTACATAATCAATATGTCGCTTTTAGAGAATGTCTCTGTGAAGGCAACACTGAGAGAGAAGTCTTTCAGGTCTTATGAATATATTTTTCATTGGGGGTATGTCTAGGTGTCCTAAGGGGTTTTAATCTGACCCTAAGAAAAGGACAGCCTTCTGCCATATTGCACATGTACTTAAACAGGAAGATCTATTCCTGTACTCAATCAGCACTTGGACCAAGTGTAGTTGTATTTCAAAATATTACAAACTAAAAAACACACATAGACCAGAGCAGAGTCCAATGTTGTTAAAGTGTATGAAGGGAATAACAGCAGTAGCAACATGCGGAATATCATATAATGACAGGAAAGCCAAATAACAGGTCCATCCTTTAGGTTATATGGTATGGTTTGATCCTCATGAACAGGATTACGATATACAATTTTGCTATTCAAATTCCACGACACTTCCATGACTATTGTATAACTAAATCCACAATTTCTAATGTTCCCATTAATTGAATGACCCAAGGCTTGTGTTGTACTCTGATGTGAGACTTTTGAGACATAATCAGTAAATCTGTTATTTGGCTTCTTATTCCTTCAACAATAACTTAATCTATCACTAGCTACACTTGGCATAAAACAATACACCAGTTGAAAAAAAAAATGACAACTGAAAATAAAAACAACTTTGGGTATGCATATACTTTTCCAGGCTTAGAGGACACAATTTTCCATGAGATTTCCAGACTTCCAGATAAGCTCCCGGAACCCTATATCAATCCCATGGGTTTACATATTTCTGTTATACCATCATCACAGTAATTGTCTACAGAGAGTAACAAATCAGAATTCAAAGTAATACCTCAGCACAAATGTCAAAAACACGCCCTGTCACATCAAAACAGTCCTAATTAGTCATGCCTGGTGTACGAACCAATGTTTTATTGTGGCCAGTATTCAATATGGGTTGTCAATAGCAAAACAAATGCACTGCTAGGTCTAGGAGGAGTACAAGGTTATCAATTTGGTAGTACAGCTCTAAAAGGTGCCAAATTCTTATTCACAATCTATTTCTTCTTAATGAAATTTGTATACATTTTTTATTAAATGCCTTAACCCAATAAGGGCAAAATAACATACCACCCCATAGCTGTGATCCATCTGGGGGTATACTTCATGGCAGATTATTTATGGTTTTGAAGGTAAGCATCAAAGTTTTCCTCATGCTTACAATCTTCCCCCCCCCTCAAGTAGAAACCAATTTTTTGTTCATGGTTAACTGTAATTCAAATTGACAATTTAAATATTTGTCTTTGATGTGTCCCAGTAACAATGAAAGCTGATGCAAATTTCTGCAGATAATCTGGCAGCCAAGAAATTCAACTTGCATACTTCACCGATACATAACAATATTAACTTGTTACAGCACTGTTTAATAGTGGACAACTGTCACTGGAAACAAACCTACAATGCATTATCTTGTTGAGTTGGTGCTCTAAGCTCTACTCAAGTGCAAAGTAGTTCAGTTGCAAAGTTTTCCCTTTTGGATGAGCTCCATATGCCCACAGGAAATAATACAAATTATGATGATATAGGAAGCATGAGGAAAAGAAATCCAGCTCAATAAAATCCAAATGTAAACCAGGTTGAAAGGGAAATAAATCCTCCAGACAATTTGAGTAAGTGGCCTATCATTCATAACACAACCTAACCAAGGTTTTGGTGTGCACTTATGAAAATGGGCCCCATGCTTCACACTGTACCTCTAGAAAGTGTATTTGATTTCTGTTGGTCTACTGCAGCTACGTTTTGGTCGCACTTGAATAGATTGCCACTGAGTCTTGATGACAAGGCCGTTGTCAGATTTAGCACAAGGCTTGGGGTTCCGCGTTGTAGCCGTTCTCCCGCACCTAGGGTATGTAACAAAGTCTAAGTCCGGGCTTTTTGAGTCATACCTATTTTCTGGGTCATCATCTTCCTCTGCTGCCCAAGAGGGCCCAGACTGCTCCTCGTCCCCTACGAAACAACAAAGAAAAACATAAAAAAAAGTTACATTTATTAAATATATTTCAGCACAGCGATACCACTAGTTGGATTTTTCTGTCCTATATTCATTACGCAATGACAATGCTAGGAAATACACAAGGCAGCCAGCGGACAGCATAGTCTGTGTGACGCTCACTGGGTAGAGCATAGCACTAATACAAATCCCTGGGGAAACCCATGGCTAACAGCATGTTTCTAATGCTAGCAACTTTAGCCTTGTCTGGCAGATGAGATGGAGGACAACCTATCTGTGCACCATCACAATCCTCCTCCAACCATCAAACAGTGGTGGAGTAAATCCAGTAGACAGCAAGTGTGTGTATACCACATTTTATGAAATTCAACTGACCAGATTAAGAGTTATACATTTTTGATATAGGTGGTACCTCTATTGGTTGATTTATGAAATGCCCTTTCAATTGTTTCTTAGTCTACATTATGTACCAAGTATAATGACTGTTGTATAAACTGTAGTGGAGTTATGGAGGATTTTGTGGTTCATCATTATAGCATCCACTTCAATAGTCTATTGTGGTAAGGACCTAGATTTATTTTTGTCCTACAGCCTCATTTAATATTTTTGTTTCATGGCTTTGTCTTGAATGGTTGCAAAGATTTCTTAGTGGATTGACAAATAAATACACAAATAAATATAATGCCCCAACACTTCTGCAGAAGCTGGGACACAAAAAAAGAAGAGAGGCTCACCAGATGACTGATGGTACACTGCTGCTGCCATTAAGGACATATCTTCAGTAATCGGCTTCATCTTCTGATCATCCACGTCACTGCCAGAGTCATCGTGTTCCTCTTCACTTGATGAGGTTGACGTATCCGTTGCTTTCTGCGGGAAGTTGGTTACATTCTTCAACTCCGCAGCCTCTATTCTACCCGGTTGTCTAGCTGCACCTTCATCCTCACTGTTGACAATGTGAGGCTTCCCTGACCTCAATTTATTCAAGTAAATTTGCTTCTGTGAGCCTTGGTCATCACTAGAGGAATCTGTGCCACTTCCTCTTCGAGCCTTGACTCTTCTGTCACTCTGGTCAGATTCAGGGGAACAGTCAAGCATCTTGCGTTTGCGAAGAATCCTTTCTGGTGAGAGGGGGGTGTTCTTCGTGAGCCAAAACAAACATTTCTTGGTCACTTGAGTTGACGCCTTATCTTCCTCATCACTCTGGGGCTCATCAGAGCTTTGTGTCATAGCTGCTCGTGTGAGTAGAGCTTCAGGGACTTCATCTGAGTCAGAGTCCTCTCTTACTCTGCCAAGCCCTCGATCTTCAGGTCCGTTGACTGGAACTGTGGTGGGAGTGTCATCGGGGTCTGAGTCACTGGCGCTATCTGCAGTTGAAAGGGAAGGTTTGGTCTTGACATCACTTGGCCGGCGCAAAGGTGTGGTCTTCACTCGAGGAGACCGTCTATTGTCATGATCCTCTTCTAGGTGTGAAGACTCCTTCAATGCAACAGGTACGTCATTCTTCATCTCTCCGTCAGCTTCAACACACTCAGCCTCTCTCGCTTCATCCTCCACATTTTTTCCTTCTAACTTCTCCTCCATGGGCATGCCTACCTCCATTGTTGAGACATTAGAGGGTGGCCCGTGTTCCACAGGCACAGGGGTGAGCTTCACCACTAGTTTTTTAGTCAGGTTGACCGAATTTTCTGAAAGCTTCAGGCCAATTTTTCGGGGCCTCCCTCTGGATTTACGTGAAGTTGACCCCATGTCCTCTCCAGAGCAACCGTGGGTACCTTTCCCATGGGAGCTAGAAGACTTGACATCATCTGTAAAGCCCTTTGAGTCAGAATCATCCTCTTCCAAATGTTCAGCAGCCAACTTTTGCAAGTCACTCAAGCATCTTTCATCAGAGATATCCAGCTCTGTATCTGCTTCTTGTAAATTATTTTCTGTATCCAAGTCATCATGAAGAAAGTTTTCCCAACAGTTCAATAAGCCCAGATCATTGAACTCCTCCTTAAGGCTATCTTCAAGGGCAGTATGAGATTTCCGCAAACCTTTCAATACTAACAAAAAAGACTTCAAATAGAGAAGTCGAACACCAGTTGTTGGTTTGTCCTTTGTTACACTTTGAATGAGATTAACAAATGTTCTGTTTAGGGTGTTTGTTGAGTCTATTAAATGTTTGGTCTTTTTGGTGAGATCCTTTGGAATCTGCAGTGTGTTATAGTTGAACACCACGTTGCCATCCATACCACTGTGATCCCACTTATCCAAAGGAATGTTTTGGGGGAGCCTTGGCAAGATGTCATAAAGCTCAGATTTCTCTGGCTCTGCTCGGCTCTTCTTGCGATGCTGATGCCACAGACGTTCCAGGTTGTCAAGAACACTGTCACAGGCCACCACTAGGTCCAAAAGGGGCTCTGGGCTACAGACATAACAGTACCATTTGCTTTCCAAGATACCAGACAGCTCCTTCCTCCCCAAATTTCTTAAAATGCACTTTTTACAAAAGGCATTACTACAGTAGTCGCAACAGATCAAGTTGCCTCCTTCGGCACACCACCTGTATGAAAAGAAATTATAAAAACTTAACAAAATAAGTAAAGTCTTATATATCAGTTAAAATGTATAACAACATAATACATCATACCTGCACTGCTCGTCCATTCCATCTCCATCCTTACTTATGTCATCACTTGAGTAATACTTGAAACAAGACTGATAAAACAAGACATATGTAATAGTTAATAGTTAAGAAGATACACAGCTGAATACCATGACTACATTTATGTGATCTTAATCTAATTAAGGCAATAGTCAAAATCATAGTAATTGTCATGTAAATGCTTTAGTCCGATTATCTTAATCGTATGAAGGTCATAATCAGTGTAAATACAACCTGATTAAAACACTAGACTTCTACTACTAAAATTCACCCTGTCGTCATACATAAACCAGTTTTTTCATTTTAAACGCATATAAACATTTTAACCTAACATTCATAGTGGTCAAAGGATTGTGTGCATGTAAATATAATCAATGGTTATAAAATTATAGCCACATTTCAGGGTATTGCATAAGAAGATAGTTATTAAATCAAAGAGGAATACCACTCAAATTTAGGTTCCCTACACATGATCCGTGCAAAGCGTCGGCATGAACGCCATGTTGGGCGCGACCCCTTCACATGATCAGTGTCTGCGCCGGTAGCGGCGGTGACGTCACCACATACATCCCATTGTATCCCTGTTTTTTCACCAATCTAGCCAGTCATACTGTATTTTGTTCAGAAAATGTATTTCAGCGAAAATGTAAAAATTGGTAGCGAAAATTTATTTCACCCTACAGCAGAAGAAAGCTTTGGTGTTGGCTCTCGTTGGAGAAC